>PITA01002375.1:0-162699 GCA_004023965.1 Spilogale gracilis | reverse complement strand
TGTGGAAAGAGCCAAGGTGCCCATCAACAGATGAATGGATAAAGAAGATGTGGTACATATATACAATGGAGTACTATGCCTCCATCAGAAAGGATGAATATCCAACTTTTGTAGCAACATGGACTGGACTGGAAGAGATTATGCTGAGTGAAATAAGCCAAGAAGAGAAAGTCAAGTATCACATGGTTTCACTTACTTGTGGTGCATGAGGGGTAACCTGGAGGACAGTGGGAGAAGGAAAGTAAATGGGAACTAGGGTAATCTAAGGAGGGAAACGAAACAACAGAGACTTTGGACACAGAAACAAACTGAGGGACTTGGAGGGAGGGAGGGATGGGAGAGCCTGGTGGTGGGTACTGGGGACACCTAAAGCGTGGAGCACTGGGTGTGGGGAATGGGGAATGAATCTTGGAACACTGGAAAAAAAAAATTTAGTAACAATAAAAAAAAAAAAATTAAAAAAGAAATTTACCTGCTATTATATCATAACCCTAAGTTTCCAGTGCTTTTCATTCTATCTAATTTTCTCTGTGTGACCTAAGTCTACTTTAATAAGCATAGCTTATGAATGTGATTTATAGGCTTCAAAATATTTTGATTTATTACCCATATAATATATCATCCATCACCACATCTTCCACCTTACTTTCAAACTTAGTATATATCAAACATTATAATTATGTACAATAAGGGAATTCAGATATAGGTAATGTTTTTCACCAAATTCTCAAAAATAGTTCTTCTCAAATTTTTAGCTAAAAGTATAACTTACCATGTTCAACATTTTATTTGTAATAACAAGGGTTATTTAATGTAGAACATAGACCAATACTTTGATATTTGTAAACACAAAATATAGATAATATTTTCCATTATATGTAGCTAAGACTAAAAATAACATTTACTGTTATTGTAGTTCTAAAAACACATGAGGATAAAGTGGTCACAGATATTTAGATATTTACTAGTTAACTTGACATTTACATATAAATATTTCCAAAGCTATAAAAATATTTTTTGATCTTCAAATGGAACTTACACTTTTTTTATATATTTTAAAAGTATAGTATCATCCCTCTGCTAATTTACACCTAGCTTTTTCTTAGATTAGCCCACCAATATCAAAGTATTAGCTTTTATTTATTTTGTGCATTTAAAGTTTTCAGAGAGATAAGTACATCTTCTCTTTTTGTCATCTAGTGACCAGTACATCAAATTTGCTCTATGACCATCTAGGCATAAAAGACAAGTACAGAGATTCTCTTACACTTACATAAAATCCACTAGTCTGTTAAGTTTACTTTCCATGACTTTGGCCTCACTGATATAATTTTCTAAACTATGTAATTTCATAAGTTTAAAACTATCACTGTATTATAAAATCATATAGATGTGTTTGGTATAGCTGAACATATTTTGTGTATTAGTTATGTACATTAATTATAATAGGCTAAATGATAGTGTGATAACAAAAAAAAACCTCAAAATCTCAATCACTTACAAAAATGTAAGTCTTTTTTGCTCACGTCACTTGGGTAAATATTGCTCTCTTTTTTTTTATTCTAACTCAGAGACCCTAGCACCCAGATCAGGATCATCTGAAACAGCCAGTCCTCATGTCATAGGGGAAGAGAGTTATGATGAACTACATGTTGGCTCTAAAAGCTTCTACTCAGAAGACACACATCACCTCCATTCACCATTTTTGGCCAAGCGTCAATGGCTATCTTACCTCAGTGTGGTTGGGAAAAGGTTCCTCCTGCCAGGACTATCACAGCATATACAGCAAACTATACAATATAATATAAGCTATATAATACAACCTATAACAGGTAACTAACTGTCCTTGAGATATCTTTAATAAGTATTACTCAGGGCACCTGGATGGCTCAGCGGGTTAAAGCCTCTGCCTTTGGCTTGGGTCATGATCTCAGGGTCCTGGAATCTAGGCCCACATCAGGCTCTCTGCTCAGCAGGGAGCCAGCTTCCTCTTTTCTCTGCCTGCCTCTCAGCCTACTCATGATCTCTTTCTCTGTCAGATAAATAAATAAATAAAATCTTAAAAAAAATAAGTATCACTTAAAAATATATACTTGCTTATAATAGGGACAAAAAATTACCTAATTATTTTTCTGTAGACTCAATGTATTATTAGGAATTATATTGTTATTTTATTAGCCTTAGGAAGAGTGCATATTATATAAACTGTTGTTTTCTAAGTAGCTTTATTTCAGAATATTTCCATGATAACTAAAAGAGATCAAAGTTTCTTTTATGATGCAAAATTACCTCAAAATTAGTGTTTGCAAGATGTAGTGTGTTGAAACTTTCATATTATTTAGATAGTGATTTAATAGATACATTTGAATGGAGGTTGCTCGAGACTGTGATGGACATAAAGGGATAGTGGGATAGTAACTGTGGCTACTCTAATCTCTGCAGAAACTAAGAAATGACCCAGTATTATTGCTGCATATTATTACTAGACTTAATTTGAATGATAAATATAAATGAGTGAAAAATATTTTCATTATAACCCCTAGGCTTTTTCCTCTCCCCATTACAATTCAATTAGATGATTAGTAATGCAACCAAAAACTCACGATGACATTTTCTTTCCTATTGCACTTACATTCTTAAATAGAAATCCCTGATGAGTTAAAAAAAAAAATGTGTCTTTCATAACTGAAACAGATATTTCTTCAGTATCCAAAAATGATAAGCCAAACCCAATATGGGGGTGGGGTAGTTACAGCATAAATGTAACTAACAAATGAGTAAAAAACTCGGCAAGCACAGGTTCTATGAGATTTCTGGGTCAAAACTCTTCCGGACATGCATTCACACAAACTGAGTCTTAATTTCCATTCCAAAAGAGGTCGTGCATGAAGACTCTACCCAGGCATCTGTGACCCAGATAAATCAAAGATGGTGTTAGGCCAACACTGGGTCTAATTTCAATGATTCCATGAGTCAAGATTTTATTTTTCTCAATCCTCTTTTGATTATCTTTTTCCAAAGAAATCTCAAAGGCAGCTGACTATGTTTATGCAATGGGTATGGATTGGCTCTTGCTAATAAATGTAGCATTGCAGCAGTATTTTATGTGCACAGTACCCATCAGAGAAAAGAGTAATATTAAGAGAACTTTTCACGAGAGCAAGAATTTTGCCTCAGAAACTACACTCATAATTAATAAATCTCAACAGGTGGGATATACTTGTGTTTAAATAACATTTTGTTTTACTATAAGGAAACAAATAGTTATAAGGTGAACTATTTTTAAGAGCATTAAGTGCAGTATATAGATTGGGAAAATGTTGTAATCATCACAATACTCACGTTGAAATAAACTCTAATAATTTTTATTCACTCATTATTTCTCATTAATTATTTGCTCTTTTGGAACATTATTTCATTGCTCTCCACATAATTCTTCCCTAGATTGCCTCAGAGCAACGAAGCCTAGAGGTAGTAAAGAACACAGAGAATTTTAAACCCCATCCCAAAGTAGTTAGCCAACAATATCATGGAGGGGATCATGGAATTATTGTAAGAAGTTGTATTTTAGGGGCGCCTGGGTAGCTCAGTGGTTAAGCCTCTGCCTTCAGCTCAGGTCATGATCCTGGAGTCCCAGGATGGAGCCCCACATCAGACTGCCTGCTTGTCGGGAAGTCTGCTTTTCCCTCTCTCACTCCCGCTGCTTTGCTGCTTGTGTTCCCTCTCTGGCTATGTTTCTCTCTTTCAAATAAATAAAATCTTGAAGAAGAAGAAGAAGGAGAAGAAGGAGAAGAAGGAGAAGAAGAAGAAGGAGGAGGAGGAGGAGGAGAGAAGGAGGAGGAGAGAAGGAGGAGGAGGAGGAGGAGGAGGAGGAGATGTATTTTAGAACTCCTTTGGGGCTCCTTTAAGCAACTTGACACTGATTCAGTTTTATTTATTCATTCTTCAAGATCTTGTGCATATCATTTTAATACAGTACTTTCCATGGTTAGAGTAGGTAGCAGAACTAGAATTTTGAGTTTGTTTCAGTCCCAGTGATCTGTGAATATGTGAAGAGTGTATCTGCTCAAGCTTTTCCAGCCATAAGCCTTGGTCTTATAATGCTAGCTAACATGACTTGAGCACTCACTCTGTCTCAGGCTCTGTTATAAATGCTTAAGTCTCAAAGCAATCTAGGAAATTACTACTATTACTATATATGTTTTATAGGTAAGAAAACTGAAGTTATAAAAAGATTGCTAGCTGGTAGGTATATAGACAAAAATCACAATTAAGTAAATTTGTTCAAAACTGTTAACCACTACATCTCTAATTAAAGAAGATTCTGTACAAATAAAACTTGTTATATAAAATGTTCTGTGTTATTCAAATGAAAATAATAAATATGCAAAGATATGTTTTATCATTTATTTGTTATTTCTGACAAAGCATGACTCATTTCTTTAGCCGTCTCTTTTTATTGCATAATCCCGGAAGGAAAAGTATGCATTACACTGTACCAACACATTTTGAAATACAGTAAGTAGAATCATTTAACCATATTGTATTCAGAAGAGACTAAAGCACTTATGTGCCAAGAATTTCCCTTCATACAGCTTGGTTCATACTAGCTTTTGCAAACTGTCTTACCCATTGAAAACATATCTGTGAATGGTATATGGTGAATAGAAAATATTTTTGCAGATGTTCAGTGGTATTCATCAGTTCCCACAAACACCCGCAAACACCCACAAATTTTCCCCTGAGTCTTGGCTAATTTTCACTTCATAGATCTGTGAAATATTTTAAAATAAAAGAAACATGTCAGGAACTCTTTGTCTGGTTCCTTGAATTTTATCTCTTACCCTGTTTTGCCATATTTTTCTATGCAAGAAACAGGTGTATATTCATTCAGTTTATTTAACATGTCCTTATGAAAAAATTTCCAACACACAAGTAAATAAAAAGAATTTTAGAGGTAATATCCTTAAATTCACCCCCTATGTTGTCATTAACATTTTACTACACTTGTTTTATCACGTGCCTTTTCATCTATCCATTCATCAATCTTATTTTTTTTTAAGATTTTATTTATTTATTTGACAGACAGAAACACAGCCAGAGAGGGAACACAAGCAGGGGGAGTGAGAGAGGGAGAAGCAGGCTTCCTGCGGAGCAGGGAGCCCAATGTGGGACTCGATCCCGGGTCTCTGGGATCATGATCTGAGCCGAAGGCAGTCGCTTAACCAACTGAGCCACCCGGGCGCCCCCATCAATCTTATTTTTGATGCAAATTAAATTGCAGATATCTGTAACTAGCCACTAAATGTTTCAGCATATTGTTAAATGTAATTTAATATTATTTATAGTATTTTTCACTTTATGTAAAATTTACATAATACTAAATGCAGAAATCAGATGCTAAGTTTTGACAGTGCACATATTTGTGTATTCCAAATGTCTATCAAGAGATTGTTGGGGCACCTGGGTGACTCAGAGGGTTAGGCCTTTGCCTTCTGCTCAGGTCATGATCTCAGAGTCCTGGGACGGAAGCCCGGATCGGGCTCTCTGTTCAGTGGGGAGCCTGCTTTCCCCTCTTTCTCTGCTTGCCTCTCTGCCTATTTGTGATTTCTCTCTCTGTCAAATAAATAAATAAAATCTTTAAAAAGAGACAAAGAGGGGTGCCTGGGTGGCTCAATTGGTTAAGCGACTGCCTTCGGCTCAGGTCATGATCCTAGAGACCCGGGATTGAGTCCCACATCGGGCTCCCTGCTTGGCAGGAAGCCTGCTTCTCCCTCTCTCACTCCTCCTGCTTGTGTTCCCTCTCTGTCTGCGTTTCTCTCTGTCAAATAAATAAAATCTTTAAAAAAAAAATTAAAAAGAGAGAAAGAGATTGTTACCATCACTATGCATGCAAATTTTTTACAAAAAAACCTTAACCTACATTCTTTTTTTCTTACCTTCTATGGCCTATAACTAATAACTCTTGAATAATCTATGGTCTTCTTTTGAATATTACACCTAACGAAGTCAAGAATTATCCTAAGAATCCTAAGGAATAGGAATCCAAAGAATAGGAAACCAAAGTTTATTTCTTGGAGATAATTTCTGGGAAAGGACTATCCAAATGTGGCCCAGTGGTCTCACTGATCAGAACAAGAGATCAGAGGTAAAAGAAAAGGATTTGTGTGACAGGAGAGGTAGTCACAGTGACAGCAGGAATTCCAAAAATCTGCAGAAGAGTCTAATCAAGTCTTTGGCAGAGTACTAGTTTGAATATACATCAGAGAAAACTACCCAAGGTGGGAAAAGAACCACCGGAAAATAAGCTGAATAATTCTAAGAATTCAATAGGGTGAAGAATAAGTTACCTTGCCACCTATCAGAATAGAAAGATCTCCGGGCACCTGGCTGGCTCAGTCAGTGGAGCATGCAACTCTTGATCTTGAGGTGTTCAAGCCCCATATTGGGTATGGAAATTACTTAAAAATAAAATTAAAAAAAAAAAAAGAATAGAAAGATCTTCCATGGGGCATGAAGAAAGGTTCTCTAAAGGTACCATCTTAATAGCTTGAATATATTAGCTTCCAACTAAGGGTGTTTTAAGTTCATCTTAATGAATCTAAGAGACAAATTATAATAGGGTCAAATTAATCTCATTAACTGCCTTCCAGAAAAAAAACATCTAAAACCATTTAAAGAAATAATAAAATCCAATACCCAACATCCCACATTTACAATGTTTAGCATGCAATTAAAAATTATCATTCATGCACAGAAACATAACTCAGAGGAAAAAACTCAACCAGTCAAAACAAAACCAGAAATGGCCAAGAAGACAGACTTAGGAGAAAATGACCTTACAATAATACTAATAAATATGTTCCATATGATCAAGAGGATTAAATAAATTATGAACATAATGATAAAAGATATTTTAAAAGCCCAAATTAAACTCATGGAGATGATAAATAACTCATGTGAAAAATACACTGAATGCGATTAATAACAGATTAGACATTGCAGAAGGAAAGAGCAGTGAACTTAAAGACACAGTCATAACAACTATTCTAAATAATGCTCAGAGAGGATAAAAAGATTAAAAACAGTATATCAGAAACCTGTGGGCCAGTATCAAGTATAATGTCATTAATACCTATAAGTGAACTTCTAGAACAAGAAGACAGAAAAATATATAAAGAAATGAAGACCTACACTTCTCTAATTTGAAGAAAAAATTAAAACTGCAGTTTCAAAAGGCACAATAAAATCTAAATTTAACAAAGACTAAAATTATGGTCTTCTTGACAGAAAAAAAAAGTCACATCTTTAAATAATTGAAATGATACATATATCTCTATTCCTAATGCTGGTTCAGTATCAGTATTCAAGAAAGCTTTTACTGACAGAAAGAATAAAAGGATATATAAACAAAAAAAAAATAAGTAAAAGGAAAACACTATCAAATTTATTCGGCACAAGCAAAAATTAAAATTAAATACTTCTAGACAAAGGTTGAGTAAGCTCACTACAATAGACTATATTAAAGAGAGATGTTAAAGAAGTTATTTAGATATATAATATCAGATGGAATATAATACCACCTGGAAATCTGGATTTATGAAAGGAAAGAAGACTGCTAGAAATGGTAAATATATGGGTACATGTACAAGACTTTTTCTCACATGTTTAAATCTCTGTAAAGATAATGTTTAGTATAGGGTAAAATTAAGAATCAACTGTGTATTTTTTAATACATGAAGTGTAAAATGTTTGGCACTGATAATACAAAGGTGAAAGGATAAATGGAAGGGTATGGCTCTTTCTTACAACATATGTGAGGTAGTATACTATTTGAAAGTAAACTGTGATGAGCTACACTGAATGCTGTAAACGTAAAACAACCACTGAGATACTGTAACATAAAATAAAATGAAATAAGTAAATTAAACGGAGTTATTGGCATAAAGATAGTATTTGAAGTCAGGGGAATGGGTGAAAATACAAATTAGAATCCAGGGACTGACCTTAACTCAACATTAAGAGTTTAGGAAGTAAGGAGAAGCAGCTAATGGAGAAAGCAGGGGGAAAAGGAGAGACAGATGAAGGCAAGATTTCTCCTTCAACTAAACGTGAGCATTTGGTGGATGGGGGTAAAATAACTTCAGAGACTCTCTCCCATAAATGGAAGGTCTGTGTTTTTCTGGAAGGAGATTTTTTTTCTGGTGTTCTAGAAAGAGATATGTTTATTAAATATATGTATTTATAATATTTTACATATATTTGATGTTTCATATGCTCAAGTTAAAAATCATTAAAACTTATAATTGTGTTTAAAGTTTGTCCATATTTTGGGGTGCCTAGGTGGCTCAGTCATTAAGTGTCTGCCTTTGGCTCAAGTCATGATCCCGGAGTTCTGGGATCAAGTCCAGCATCAGACTCCCTGCCCAGGGGGAAGCCTGCTTCTCCCTTCTCACTCCCTCTGCTCATGTTCCCTCTCTCGCTGTTTCTCTCTGTCAAATAAATAAATAAAATTTTTAAAAAAAGAAAGTTTGTCTATCATCCTATCCGATTCTGTTACATGCACATGAATTTCAGCATAATCTCTCATGTAAAACAGAAGCATAATTTCTGTAGGAATCATGTAAAAAATAACCATTTTAAAGATGTATCACTTCAGTATCAGTTGGATAATATTCAACAGAAACCATCAAAGGAACTCAGTTCTTTACAAACTATTAATTATATAAATTCATATATATTGTAAAGGGGCGCCTGGGTGGCTCAATAGGTTAAAGCCTCTGCCTTCAGCGCAGGTCATGATCTCAGGGTTCTGGGATCAAGCCTCTGGGATCAAGCCCTGCATCTGACTCTCTGCTTGGCAGGGAGCCCCCCCCCCATCTCTGCCTGCCTCTCTGCCTCTCTGTCAAATAAATAAATAAAATCTTAAAAAAAAAGAAGAAGAAACAAAACACTCAAGACTTCATTGTGCTCAAGCAGATCCTTCTATATATAATGGTTGCTTTTCCATCCTCATTGTAAATTGTATGTAAGTTTGATGAAAGGGAGTTCCAAAATGTGTTGAATAATATGCAGCTTGTCTTTGACTAAAGGATATATTCATTCCAATTATCTCTAAAACCATTATGAAATTGGAAATATTCAGATATTAACAATAAATTCACATAATGTGCCGTGTCTGTATCACTGTCCATAAGTTTAATAGATGTGATAGCACCTAATAAATTATTATTATTTTAAACATACCTAAGTTTACTAATATCAGAAATAAGGTTTAAAAAGTTACATAAATGAAAGATTCAATATTGGTTGAATATCTGTCTCACATATTAACTATAGTAAATTCCAAGAAGCATTTTTAGATGGTGGGAGGGTCAGAGAGGAAAGGAGAGAATCCTTAGCAGGCTCCATGCCCAACATAAAGCCCAATATGGGGTACCATCTCACAACGCTGAGATCATGACCTGATCTGAAATCACGAGTCAGATGCTTAATTGACTGAGCCATCCAGGAGCCCCAAAGAAGCATTTTTAAAGAAATTAAAGAAGTTCTATAATTAATATGAAAATAGAAATAGCCAAGTATAACCAAAACAATTTTTTAAAGAAAATTATCACAAAATTATAAAAGTGTACTACCTGATTTTAATGTTTGCTAGGAGGATATATAAAAAAGGAAAAGGTACTACTGGCAAAAAGACAGACAAGACATATGGAACAGAAGGCAGAGTCTAAAACTATGAACACACTGATATGATTGATAAAATTTTAACAAAACATCAAAGTAATTGAAAATGGGGAAAGGAAAGTCCCTTACTTCACACTTTGCAAAAAAAAAAAAATCAGCTTGTGATGAATTAGACCTAAATGTAAAAGTTAAAACTGTAAAACTAGCGGGAAACATAGGAGAATATCTTTAAATCTGAACAGAAAATTATTTCTTAAGGAAAGCAGCAGTCATAAAAGAGAAAAATCGTAAATTAGATTTCATCAGTGTTAAAACATCTACTTTGCAAAAGGTTCCATTTTAAGAAAATTTAGAGTAGATAAATTGCTAAAAGAGTAGTCATTAAAAGTTCTCATCACACACACAAAAAAGGTAACTACATGAGGTGATGGATATCTTGTTAACTGACCTTATTCGGTATTCTTTCGGCAATATATAGCTATATCAAATCATTGCATTGCATACCTTAAACTTACCCAATGCTATGTGTCAGTCATTTGTGCATAAAGCTGGATAAAATGGAAGTAGAGAGAAAAAAGAGATACTGAAAAAATTCTTAGACATTACACCAGGGGAAAGAAACCAGATACACAAGAGCACATTCTCTGTAATTCCATTTATATGAAGTGCTAGAATGAATGAAGATATTCTAGGGGGAGAAATAATTAGAAAGCAGGGGGAAAGGAATGGACTGGTAAAGGAGATGAAGAAAACTCCCAGGGGGTGGAAAAGTTCTAGTCTTAATAGATTTATGTGTCATATGGCATTGGATATACATATCACCTTAGAAACAACAAAAATAAAGATTTCCTGGGTGGCTCAGTCAATTAAGCATCTGACTTTGGCTCAGGTCATGATCTCATGGGTCATGGGATTCAGCCGCACTTCAGCCCTACCTGGAATCCCACCTGTCTCCACACTCAGCCTGGAGTCTGCTTGTCTCTCTCCCTCTGCCCCAACCCTGCTGGTGCTCTCTCTCTCAAGTAAGTACAAAAATCTTTAAAAAAAGAAAAACTATAAAAATAATATTCAAGTGGGTGGGGAAGGCTATACATGAAACAAGAATAGTATAATATCCATAGTTGTTGAAGTTGGGTAAATCCAGAGAAGTTCCTTATACTATTCTGGCTTTTATGTTTAAAATTTCTATGGGCTAAAGCAGTTCCTTAATTTACTGTTTTCTTTGTATATATGTATATCTTGCAAAGAAAGGCTGAAGATTTCCTTGAAGGTAAAAATCAAATTTTTACAAAATTTGAGGAAGAAGCTGAGCTTTTACACATCCAAATCCATTTAGATCATTTTATTCTGTACATAACTTTTTCACTGTGATTAAGTAGCTAATATTGTAATTGATATTTGTAAAGCATAAATGATGTTTGTTAAGAATTTTTGACATATTCAAAACCATGAAAGAGCTCAAGTTTTTTAGTAAGACTTGAGTTTTTAATCCTAAATAGTAACCTCGAATAAAGCCACTTCATGAGTCTGAGTATCAGTTTTCTATTTGTAAAATTGAGATGGGGGTGTGTCTGTGTGGCTCATTCATTAAGCGTCTGCCTTTGACTCAGGTCATGATCCCGGAGTCCCAGGATGGAGCCCCACAGCGGGCTCCCTACTCTGTGGGAAGATTGCTCTTCCCTCTCTCACTCCCCCTGCTTGTGTTCCCTCTCTAGCTGTGTTTCTCTCTGTCAAATAAATAAATAAAATCTTTAAAAAAAATTGAGGTGGGATGATCATTAATGATCGATCTCTTTAATCTTCCCAATGGACTTTGCATAGAAAGTAAGTGAAATAAGTATTCAGTATGTTGGGAACACTACAAATACATAATACATTTTAGTTTTTTCAAAATTAGCAGTGTTTCCATCATTAATTTACTTTCATTTTAGCAGTATGAATTCTGCTGAAATATACTACAGTATTATTTGTTGAGATAAGAGAGTTGATATTACAGAGACAAAAAGTACCATAAGTTAAGTTACATAATCTGTTTCTCTGAGTGGTAGAAATAAAATTTCTAAAGTTTACTTTCACAGTACCAAGACAGAAAAATATATATCTATGTATCACTTATATGGATTTTTCCTTCTAAAAACAAGATCCTTGAATTTTAAATTATAAATATCTATTATCATACTTTCTTGTATTACGATATGTCAGTTATGGAAGAAATTGACCTGAAAATTGAAATTCACTTTTCCAATTTAATAAGGTAATTAAGAAAGATACTTTGAGAAGATATATAAATGATAAAAGTATAATTTGAGAAATATTAAAGAAAAAGCCTTTTCTTTTAAACAAAATCTTACATTGCTAAAATAAGAAATGTACTGTCTATAAATAATGTGGTCTATTTGAATATTAATAATAAAGTTAAGTATTTATTATTTTAATTTATAATAATTTCAAAAATCCCTTAAATGGCACTAAATGATTCCATAAGGTGTGGTAAATTTTTCAAAATACAAATGAGATCATGTTGATAGTCTGGAAGGATTTTAATTAGTCCATATAATCGATTACTATATTTTCAGTATTTAATCTTACCCAAAATGAACTATTTTCAAGTTTCTCTAACCATGAATATTTCTCAAGATAAGCAAATGGTGTGTTTTCTATATTATTCACTGAAATAATTTTATATGCATTTTTTCTTTTTCTTTACTAATAAACTCATAAATCATGACCACAATATTATTTGGCATTTCACTGTTTAATTTTCCAACTTTTTTTTTTTAATTTTCATCTTCATCACTATTATTGATCATTATATTTGTAAGGATTTTTTTCAGAAGAAATGCACACTTATGATTTTGACAGTTGTAGCAAAATCAATAAATAGCAGAAAGCTTCTAAAATGGCCCTCAATAATCTCCGCCTACTGCTATTTAATGCCTTACATAATCTCTGTCTTTGAAGTGTGGGCTAGACCTAGTGATTCTCTTCTAAAGAGAATAATAAGACCAAAGTGATGGGATGCCACTTTTGAGATAGGGCTGCAAAACAACCAGGACATCTGTCTTGCTTGCTCACTTTCTATCACTATAGTCATCTGTTAGAATCTAGTCCATGGGAAGCGATGTTACACTGCAAATGATCCTACAGAGACGTTCACACTGATGTCTAAGGCTAATAACCAGTAAAGACCTAAGGACTGGCCATAGTCACATGAATGACTACAGCGTCTAGGACACCTTGACTGCAGCTACATGAAAGACTCTGAGACAGAGGCAGGCAACTATGTCATGCTATTTCTTAACCCACAGATATTCTGAAATAAAAAAGTTAGAGGTTTTACTCAGCTTAAATTTAGAGTAATTTGTTATGAGGCAATAGATAACTAAGACAAAGGATTAGAAAGTTGTGCTGATAGGCAATAGTGGAAAATCAACGAGGCTCAAAAATTAGCTGGTGATTAACCTCTAACACTAGCTCCTGGTATCATTCAAAAGTGCGGGGGAAAAAGATAAAGTAACTTTGAATAAATTTACAAATTGCCTCAGTTATTAGCCTTCGGAAAACATAAGAAAAAAAGTTAAAGCATTAACATATTTAAGTATCACATCTACTTACTAAAAAAAAGGCATAATTCTTTTCTCATATTTATTTGCTTTTAGAATGCTAAATTTGAATGATAAAAATGGGGCATGAATAATTTTCCTATATCCCTAGATACATCCTCAACTTTAGCTATGATACGCTTTAACTACAAAGCCACATATTGGGATTAAAGTCCTTTTACCAAGATTTATTGGATACTAGAAGTGAATTACGATGTTCTGTTCAATTTCACTTGTCTGTGCTTCCTTCCGTCATGGATACTGGTTATGACTGATGGGAAGCATAATGCTCTCTGTGCTTCATGTATTTCTGGTATGCTTGCCTTTAAAACAAAATAACCCCACTACAAATAGTTGTATCATGGCGAACTAGGAAAGTTCCTTCAGTGTTTGCTTTGCTCACACTTTCTCTCTCCCTGAAAATGTTGCCACATGCAATAATTTCCTACAAGTGACCTGAACCCAAGAGATACACTATTTTCCAGGGGGATTATAATTTTGTAATTGTCAAAAAGACTTAAAAATTAAAATAAAACCTGACAAATTACAACAAAACCCTGAAAGCTGAAGTGGTTTTAACTTCAAAGTACTTAAAGCTTCTTGTTGTTATAAAAAACACAACAAAGCAGGTTTTAGCATAAATGTTTTTCTACCTAGCAAATTCCAAATTCTTCTGTGTGGTACTGCCATCTAGTGGGCAGTTCAGTGGGGCTAGCTAATAATCAAATTTGTTTTGGTTATTGGTGAATGGAACCAGTTCCTCCCACATTTATTGAGCACTTGCTATGGACAAGGCACTTTCTGATTAACCATGGGAGACTTTTTATATGATTAATTAAAAACTTAGAACTGGGGTTCAAATATTCTTGTTTCATCTAGAATTTTAAAACCACAACTGATACAGTTAGATTTTATCTCAGTAACTTGACAATATTTTAAAAGTACTTTCGTATTCAAAAAGCTGCTGTTGCCTTCGAGACCTTATACCCTCTTCCTATCACCTATTCTGTCATGAATTTGAAAGACATTATGGAAGAAAATGAAGAGTTATTTTGAGTCAATCTCAAGTTTTGGAGAATCAATGTATAAAGCAAACATTAATAATATCATAATTTCTACTAGTATCTTTCATCAATGACTAGCAAATTTCCTCAAGGAAAGTTGGTTTTTCCCTAAGCAAAAAAGTCAGATGTGACATTTATTGTATATGTTCATGATTAATTTTATCTGCAGAGTTTAACTGTTTTAAAGAAAATTCAAATAAAACCACCTTGTATGAAAATGTATGTAATCCTTGGAAATGTGGTAAAAACTAAAAGGTGAAATAGATGCATGAGTATGGTAGAGACAGGGATAATATAAAGGAACCATGGAAAAGCTGATGTTTAAGCTAACATTTTAGGGAAAGCATTGTCACTAGTGATTTTTGTGATTCCTTGCTAAATTTAAAAAATATCAAGTTTCTGAGACATCGACACATTTAAAATGAACATAATTATAAAAACAGAATGACATATATTTATTTTTAATTATATTGGTGGCGGAGTTTTTAGACTGGCAATTGTAAAAATAAAAACCTCTCAAAGACCAAAAAATAAGAATACTTAGTGGACTCAGAATAACTAAAAATCATTGCATTTATTCATGAGATTATAATGATATATTCCTGAAGAGATCACTAGAAAAACTTAATTTCTAATATATCGCCATATCACAGTTAACTAAAAACAATAGCTACGATTTGTGTAGTGCTTTGAGCCTCATAAAATGATTTTACTAACCTCATTTTATTTACATGTCTGCGAGCAGATATTTGTTTCTAATTTGACACAGGAGATATTTAGATTTCACAAGCTGGCAGGGCAGTACGTTCCTCTGGTCAGTCATTGGCTATTATCTGGAAAACTGTTGTGAGCATTTCCCTAGATTTTCAATAGAAGATGTGATTAATCCTCTTTTTAGTATATTCAGTGGTCTTACCCAAGAGTCGAAAGAAAAATTTAAATCTAATTGTAAGTACATTCTTTATATTTGATTTAAAAACCATGTTTTAATGTTGTAAACTGTGTATATTGTAAAGAAGAGAAATGCTAGCTTTGGGGATAATTTACTTATTGCAAATTCCTCTTTCATCTATCCTTACCTACTTTATTGTGTGTGTTAGATTTGTATAAATACATTTCACCTGAATTTCCTGAAATAGTTTTGTGTCTCAAACTTACTCTTTCCTCTGAAAGGCTTTATTTAGAGGTTCATTCAAATGCATGCACAGTTAAATCCAGCTCATCAATTAGCATCAATTTTCTAATATGCCTACATTTGTTTTGTTTGTTTATTTGAGTTTGGCTTCCTGGGCTTCTGCTTCTTGGTTTTTAGTTCTGTGCATGGTCCAGCATGAATCATAGGTGGCATATGACCGTGGAGTATTTTTCTCATATGCAATCAGTTAGTGTTTTCTCAATGCTACTACTATCACTATAAGTGCTGCAAGTTTGATGAAAAACCATAAAATATTTTAGTTAATGTTAAAGTTCTTTCAGATATGTGTACAGTAATAATAACGCAGCATGTCATTTAAAACATCATGACACTGTTTCATCAAGATATTTAAATAAGTTTGGTGCCAAGAGACATTCTCACTGTCTGTGGGGCCTCTTATAAGACATTTTTCCTCTCCTAGTCATAGGTTCCTCATTTACAAATACAAGATGATAATGAAACATAGAGTGTATAGGAGAGAAAACTTAAGTGATGTCTTCATGCACATCACAAAACGTAAAATGGTATACAAAACTTGCCCTAACAAAATAGTTTATATAAGACATATACCTCTCAGATAATTTTATTATTCATGTATAAGTTTTGAAAATATTTACCACACTGCACTGTGCTTCGGGGAAAAATGGGGAGTTTCAAACTATGCGTGAATAGCTATTCTTTTGAATTATTCTTAAGGTATAATGTTTTCTTCTTACTAATCAAGCATTCCTTTCTTCTTGCTTAAGAATGATAGTCCTCTTTGAAAGCAAAGATTTATACAACAGACTCTTCATTTAAATCTTATGTAAAGAAATAAAATATTTATGTCCACACATTTTGAACTCCTACCTTCATGCATTTATAGTGTGTTACATTTCCCAGCTTTCTCATATTTAATGTTTTATGGCCTGTTTTCCAGATTCAGGTAGTAAAAGGTTAGAAGGTATGTTTAAATAGACAGAAGGGGTACAGAAACATATTTTAATTAAAAATAGGTTGGAATAGAAATCTTTGCCCAGTTTCAAAATAGTTTGTACCAAAAGCTAATGAGCAAATAAGAAATCTGATCTGTTCTCCAATGAAACCCAGAGTGATATGCACGTACTGTTGCATATTGGCCTAAAAATGGCTGCTTGGAATCCAGCCAAATTCCACCAAGTTGGCTAATCACTGATGAGAAGCTTTTCATTTGCACAGATGAAACAATTGAAGCAAAATGTAACTCAAGCCGGTATGTTTGGGAGAATAAAGACTGAACGTTGGAAGAACAATTTCTGAAAAATCTTTTTTTTTTTTTTAAGATTTTATTTACTTGACAGAGAAAGAGAGCACAAGCAGGAGGAGCGCATCAGGCAGAGGGATAGGGCGAAGCAGACTCCCTGCTGAGCAGTGAGCCAGCCCTTAGCAGAAGTTGTAAACTGAATTAGCCCATTCTCTCCTTTAATAAATCAACCTTCTTCTGAAGAAGAGATCTTGTGGCAAGTTTCACAAGTGACTACTAACAAATTAGAAGTCTATCTCGGAGTGGGCATAGGGTAGATAGCTTTCATGCCCTGGACCACTTTGACCTGTATTAGGCGCTTAAAGATCAAAATGTTAGGTACTTCAATGTCCCAGCCTGATGCCCCTATGCTATTCCTTTACTTATAAAATAAAGAAGGCTACAGCTTCCCAATAACCACTTAGGGCTGGCTAGTAAATGAAGAAAAGGCACTTAAGTATGAAACTATATCACACTTTGGTTAGACAGTTCAAACTCCCTGCAAAACTATCTCTTGTCCTGAAAGATGGATTGGTGACGCACTCATGAGATATTAGAGACCCAGTAAGTTTAAGTAGGATATTTAATAGGCTGATCTCTTGAATGGTGGAGATCTAAAAATTTAGGATTTGGGGGCAGCCATTTTCGGCCATGTGAATCAAGAAATAGAGAAAACTGTAGGGAGAAAATTAAGCAGCAATGAGAGAGAGGACATAGATGAGAATCAGGAGGCATACATTTTATACTCCATATGGGGTTTTGTTCCTGTGTCTAGCTCTACTTCCTGTCAGTAATGCTGAGTTGCACTTCTGTATTTGAATTTCATTTAAAAATTTAACAAAAAAAAACTTAACATCCTTAAAGATTTCTTTGTTTTTCTGTTTAAACTGGCTTCAGTTGACCTCTGATATTTGAAACTAGAAAACCCTCACACACTCCAAACCATGAGAAAAGCTGGGGAATGAAATAACCTGTTCTAGAATTTAAAGTTCCTTTGTAAAAGTGAGTCATCCATAACATAAAAAATTAAAAAAATATTTATTTTTTCTCAGGAAATTGATTAGTTTAAGAGATCCATCTTCCAACTATTATATTTTTTTAACCTATTTTGTGGAAGCTCTGCTTTCCTCTCATTCTTATGCCACCAAAACCCCATTTAACACTTCTAGTTCATAAGTAGTACATTTTAAATAATTAAATAGCCAATATAATATTAATTATTAATATAACATATTAATGAGACGAGTTAAACAGAGGAAATCATTCACTTACATTACCACTAATACTGGAAAAATTGGTGATGTGTATGTGGCCTGTATAGTGGCTAGATGTGATAGAGCCTTTTTCAAACACAGGAACATTATTTGATTAAACCACATAATACAATCTTTTGTAAAAGGATATTAAAAAGTAATAGGATTTACTTGAACTTAATGCCCACGGAGACTGAATACCCAGTGTTCTAAGGTTTGATATTTACATTTTGTTTTAATCTGAATGAACATCAATTATATATGTGTCTTATGCAGTGTCAAACTTAATTGAAGAATGTACATAATTTATTAATATAACCTTTAGATTTTTCAAGATTAATATTTTCAGTAATATAATTCACTCTTCAAGAAATGTAAAGGCTTCTTTTATTTAAAAAAACATTACTACATCAATATCATCTGGCAAAGGAAATTGAGTCCTGTTCTTTAGGTAGGCCTTTGTATTTTTCAAATAATTAAGAATTCTAGAAAAATTCTAAGAAACAATTATATTAAGTTTACCTTTCACTATGTGAGCATTCTTTATCATTACCTTTAATTATTTCTATTTTGTTTTCTACAATTGTCCCTTTTCAGATTTCAAAATAAATGTTTAATAATACATTTTAGAACTTTTACAATGAGATTTTCCATAATGTGCTCCTAGAGAAATATATATATAAATATTCTTCCTTGTTTTAATAAATTTGATATAATATGAATGTTTTCATATTCATGAAAATATGTTCCTGGAGAATTATTAATTCTAGAACAATGTAGTCTGTATTCAATAATAAATACGTATTTCACCTAAAAAAGCAAATCTTTCATTCACAAAATGTCACTTGAAAATTAGTCTTACTCTGGGACCCCTGGGTGATTCAGTCATTAAGCATCTGTCTTCAGCTCAGGTCATGATCCCAAGTCCTAGGATTGAGCCCTGAATTCAGCTCCCTGATCTGCAAGAAGCCTGCTTCTCCCTCTCTCACTCCCCATGCTTGAGTTTCCTCTCTAGCTGTGTTTCTTTCTGTCAAATAAATAAATAAAATCTTAAAAAATAAATTTATTTTAAAAAAAAGAAGAAAATTGGTCTTAGTGCTTTCTAAGAATTTTCTGAGATGATGGAAATTCTCTGCACCATCCAATATAGTAATCACTGGCCACATTTAGCTATTAAGCATAGAAAAACTATGACTGATAAGCTGAATTTTTAATTTCATACAATTTAAACAATTTAAATGTGAAGTTAAATAGTTACAGTCTAATGAGAACTGGGGACATAGAATAAATACAGAAAGTGTAATCAGGAATATTAACTAATTTGGGCGCCTGGGTGGCTCAGTGGGTTAAAGCCTCTGCCTTCGACTCAGGTCATTATCTCAGGGTCCTGGGATCCAGGCCCGCACCAAGCTCTCTGCTCAGCGGGGAGCCTGTTTGCTCTCTCTGCCTGCCTCTCTGCCTACTTGTGATCTCTTCTCTGTCAAATAAATAAAATCTTAAAAAAAAATAATATTAACTAATTTGAGGACAGAAAGAAGTTTGGAAAGGACTTTGAAAGAAAGGCAAGGGCCATCCATGGTCTATAAAGTGTGTATGTGTATGTGTGTATGGGGGGCAGTAAAAGATGATCATGTTTGGAATGTTTAGAGGAAGGAAAAATATGAAGGAATTCAATAATAAAATATTTTAGGTATAAAAGACACTATTTCTGATGTGGCAAAAATCTAAAATTACCAGGAAGGGGAAGAATCTACAGTAAAATAAATGATTTCATTTGGAATCATCTCAACTTTTCTTCCTTAATGCATGAACAGTTAGTATAAAGAGATTAATCATGTATATTTGAAGGTAAAGGGAAGGTGTGGAGGAGAGCTAATGGAGGGTTCTTCTAGCTTCTTATCTTCTAAGAGTGAGGAAACTGAATGGCATTAAAGATTTAAGACTTGCATTTAATAAACCTATTAGTGCCATATTACAGGAATTGTAGATGAAGAAAACTTTCTTACTGCACCTCAGGAGCTTGTGATCTAATGCTAAGACAGACACCATGCAACAAAATACACTGGGCATTACTATAAGAAAGGCATATGAAGTATGAGATGGGCAGGGAGGAAGATGAAATTTACTCTCTTTGGAGGAAATAAAATTAGGTTGATGATTAGGATTAAGAAAGTTTAACAGAAGAGGTAACATAAAGCTCCACAAAAGACAAATCAAGAAGAGGAATTCTTACAGTATTAAATAACGTGTGCAAAGGTATGGTATAAAGGTTCTTAAATGTTGTGTCATCAGAAATGTCTATAAAGGCTATAAAACATGGGTATTTCCAAGCTTTGATTGAAGAGACTTAGTTTGGCATTTAAAATTAGACCTGAAATAGCAACCACCACTGATTATTGTATCCTTGAAAAATTTTGATATATACTGTTATTATCCCCATTTTACAGATTCCTAAATTCCTCCATCCCTGACTCAATAGATCAAGGATGAGACCTAGCTGGTGGTAGTTTTTTTTTTTTTTTTAAGCTCCCTATGTAATTGTGATATATAGACACAATTGGTATGTTTTTGTCAATCAAAAGAAAAATGTAAGTGGCTATTTCAGTAAAAAACTTAGGGAGCTACTTATGGATTTAGGAAAGGTAGTGGCCCTCAGAAACCTCTAATTCATGCTATCACTTATTCATTCAATTATTTTTCTACTAGCATACTATATGCTTGTTAGGCTACAAAGCTAGGCAAGACATAAGGAAAAAATCAAAAGAAATAAAATGTTCTCTTTGGTTTCCATGCATGTATAATCATTTTAAAATAAAAAGTTACAAAAGTTCCAATTTGCCACTAGGTACCCAAATGGGTAAAATATATAACCTAGAATTAAAATTTCAGTAAATAAGAGATGTTCAACTATGGGTCTGAACATTCATGATCCAGAAGGTTGGACTTGAGGAAGACCTTAAAAAAAAAAAAAAAAAAAAAAAAAAAAAAAAAAAAAAAAAAAAAAAAAAAAAAAAAAAAAAAAAAAAAAAAAAAAAAAAAAAAAAGTGGACTTTAGGCAAGCCAATAAATATGGGCAGGCCATATCATTAATTGCAAGGAATTATATTAATAGCCACAAAGAAACTAACTTTGTAAAATAACAGATTATCTAGAATAAGAAATGTATACCAAAAAATGGGAGATAATTTTAGATCAATAGATTGAATCCAGATTGTGAGATGCCTTGAATGTGGAGCTGAGCTGAAGAATTATAACTTACCTTCTAGACAATCACACACAAAAACACAGAACAGAATCACAGAGCCATAGCTACAACATAATTTTCCAGAGTGTTGGTTTAGAATTAACAAAATATTAGAAATAAATATTATTAGAAGTATACACTAACTTTGGTGCATGGCCCATATCCAATCTATAATCAATCTATACTCTAAGCCTTCACCTTCATGGTGAATAACTTGTGATTCTGAGGACTTTTTCTGAAAACTAATCTTTGCTAGCCTCCTCCTTCAAGGAGCCAAAACCCAAGAGCAACTCTCATCCAGTTACAGAAAGAAATTGGTAAATTAATACCTCAGCTTCTACACTCCTCAGGAAGGACAACTTTGAGTTGTACTCAGTACTGTTTCAACAGAAGGACCCAGACAGATGGATATTTGAATATTCACAGTATTGGATTTCATCTCTAAACTACCTCATTTCCCCCACCCCACTACAAAGGCCTTCTAGAACAAACTACCAAAAAAAAGCTGTATTTTTTTTAAGATTTTATTTACTTATTAGACATAGAGAGACACAGTGGGAGAGGGAACACAAGAAGGGGGAGTGGGAGAGGGTAAAGCAGGCTTCTCGCTGAGCAGGGAGCCCAATGTGGGGCTCAATCCCAGAACCCTGGGATCATGACCTGAGCCAAAGGCAGATGCTTAACAACTAAGCCACCCAGGCACCCCAAAAAAGCTGTCTTTCACTCAAACTCTCATCTCATGGCCAACTTCTGGGACCACCAAGCCTACCAATATTATTACTAGAAGTGGTTTTCAGAAGCAGATCCTAAGAATGAGATTTATGAAATTAGGTCATTTATCATTCATAGCACCACAAGGACCCAATTTCTGCTAATAAATGGGATAGAAAGCACAGAGTAAATTTTTTAAACCATTTCTATTAAGTCATATAAGGATTTCATGCCATAGATTTTGTATAAAACCCTATGTGTTAGGCTAGATTTTGCTATGGTAAAAATCTCAAATCACAGTGGCTTAAAAAAGCAATGGTTTGTTTTCCACTCATGCTGCAGGTCTATAACTGGGTATTAGAAATAGAGTCATAGAGCATTCAGCATCACAAATGTTGCTTACCATGACAGAGGGAAAGAAAGAATAGAAAAATACTCAGTGGCTCTTAAAACTTTCTCTCAAACAACAAATGTTGTATTCACATTCATTGGCCAAATTAATTCACCTGTCTATAACTAACTTCAAGGAGGTATGAGAAATGCAATCCTATCATGTGCCTGTGGAAGAGCCAAAACTATTTTTTGGATGATGCTGGTGATCATCATGCCTTACTCCTGACTTCATGATATTTTCCTTTTGCTTCATCCATCTTTGCCTCTATTTAACCATTCACCTATTTTCCATCTTTAAAAGTTTTTTTTTTAATCTTTAATTGTTTTATTTTTAGTCACTTTCCAATTGGGATTTAATCCTTTCCAGAATGGGGTTTGGTGAAAAAAAATTTTTTTAGATAAAATAATATATGAGAGAAAGATATCAAACATATCACTTAAATATTCATCTGTTTTTCCCATGCATTAAAAAGTATCAAAGATGGGAGGTAGGGCAAGATGGTGGAGAATTAGGAGACCCTGTTTCAACTGTCCCCTGAAGTGAGTTAATTATCAGAATACACTAAACACCCATGAAATCAGCCTGAGATGTAAGACTACACACATCTGGATCTCTACAGGATCAGAAGGTCATCAGTGGAGAGGTAAAGTGGAGTGAGAATGCTCAGACTGATATCAGAGGATAAACAGAATGGGGAGGGAGCCAGCAGAAGTGACCCATTGGAAAGTAATACCCAAATATGAAAGTGCCCTGTGCTTACTTAGGGACCAGAATTAACTTGGAGTCTGGTTAAAAGCACTCAAAAAAAGGGGGGTATCTTAAGGGGCAACTGGTGGAATGGGGTGGCTATGGGCACAGACCTAAGCCCACAGTCCCAGGACAGTCACAGTTGGTGCCCATCCACAACTGAGAGAGCCTTTGGGGACTCCAGTCCATGCTCCCTAAGCCTATGGCTTTTCACAGCTTGCACCACCACTGAGGCTGGATGCACCCCTGCCCACACCTGAGAAAGGTGCAGGTCCCTGCATTGAGGCCTCTCAGCCCACAGCTTTCCATGTAACCCGTATCATAGCTGGATCTGAGCACAACCAGTGTGGTGGACCCCAGACAGCAGTCCCAACAATGGCAGCCCCTGGGAACAGGCTCACTCAGATCAATATCACTCATGATTTTGGTGGCAGGGGTGTAAAGGCATGTGGAGGCCTTGGGGGATCACTGAGATGATGGCTGGGGATGCATACCGCCTGTGCAAGGTTGCAATTTTCAACGGAGTTTGTAGATGGGGAGTCTATGTGTTCTGGACTATACCGAGGGGAATAGACTAAGGCAGAGTTTGGGTGTGGACAGTTTACTCAGCACTAACCCTTCTAAAAGTTGCAAAAAGCCACCAAAGAACAAAAACCTCTAGAGAACAAAAGCCTGAAAAAAGAGTTTCCACAGAGCCCAGCCCCTTGATAGGGGGCAGGGCAACTCAAACCAAGCACGACTAACTGAAAAATGTTGTGGCATGCCCCTCCCGAAGAAGATAAGCCAAAAGAACAAGAGGACAACCATCACAGGGTCTCCATAAAACCCCAACATCAGGGAAAAACAATATATTAAGCTCTCAGTACTGCCCCCAAACCTGTATATTTCATAGATACAACTTTTATTTTCCTTTTTTAAAAATTCATTCTAATGATTCTTGTTCTTTTATTTTTTGGCCTACTTACCATTACAAATAGATGTTTAATACAACACATTCCATAATGACTGTTTAACTTGAACTTTTTTCATACATATACCTGTTTCTTTTTTTAAATATACATATAGATATAAGCTTCAAGGTAATCCCTTTTTCCTATTCAATATTACCCTGATATATAAACTAGTCTTAATTTCCCCATACCTCTGGAAAGTTGAGTCCTCTAACAAAAATAACAAGATACACCCAGGAAGAACTGAAATAACCTTTTCAAGGGTTTATAACCAGCTTCCCATCTTATTCTTCTCTCAGTATTTCTATGTACTTATTTTTGTATTATATAAATCTTATTCTAGGGGTTCCTTTTGGCTGGGTTTTGTTTTTTTCTTTTTTTCTTTTACTTTTGTCGATCTTTTTGTTTGTACATTTTTGTTTTTGCTCCTTATAAATCTTACATTCAGGGCCCATTTTGGTTGGGTTTTTTCTTTCTTTTTCTCTCTTTTTAATTTTTTCTTTGTTTTTGGTGGTAATTTCTGATTGCTCTGAAATCCTCCAAGGGGCACCATGAATAGATCATGATCAATATATTCAGATATACATTCCTTCAACCATCTCTCACCAAAACGACTAGGAGGAGTAACACCTAACAGAGGAAAAATTCAGAGACTGTGACTTCTGCCATAGAAGTATTGGATATGGACATAAACAATATGTTGGAAATGGAATTCAGGCTAACAATTATCCAGGCAATGGCTAGGCTGGAGAAGACCATTAATGGCAACATAGAATCTCTAAGGGCAGAAGTGAGAGCTGATCTGGCAGAAGTAAAAAATGCTATCAATGAGATCCAATCTAATCTAAATACTCTAACAGCTAGAGCAAATGAAGCAGAAGATCAAATTAGATTGAATTAGGGATCTAGAAGACAGAATAATAGAAGAGAAGGATCAGGGGGAGGTCTGGAACAAACATCTTAGAAGCCATGAAAACAAAATTAGGGAAATAAATGATGCCATGAAACCTTCCAATAACAGAATTATTGGGGGGAGGGCCTGGGGGGGAAGGGGTTAGTGGCTCAGTCATTAAGGGTCTGCCTTTGGCTCAGGTCATGTTTCCTAGCATCTTGGGGTCAAGCCACACATCAGGGTCCCTGCTCGGCAGGAAGCCTGCTTTCTTCTCTCTCATTCCCTTGCTTGTGTTCCCTCTCTTTCTGTGTTTTTCTCTGTCAAATAAATAAAATCTTTAAAAAAAACAAAACAGAATTATTGGGATCCCTGAGGGGGTGGAGAGAAAGAGAAGACTAAAAGATATAGTTGAGCAAATCCTGGATGTAAATTTCCCTAATCTGAGGAATGGAACAAGTGTTTGTGTCCTTGAGGAAGAGAGGACACCCCCAAGATCAACGAGGCTAGAAAAACCTCCAGGCACATAAATTGTGAAATTCACAAATCATAAATTCAACGATTATGTCTTAAGGACAGCTAGGGAAAAGATATCCCTTAGGTAGAGGTACAGAGGGAGTACCATCAGAATGATGTCATAACTTTCCAAGAAACCTGGCAAGCCAGAAACAGCTAGCAAGACATATTGAGGAAAATAAAGGAGAAGAACATGCAGCCAAGAATACTTTATCCAGCAAGTCTGACATTCAAAATGGATGGAGAGAGAAAGAGCTTCCAAAACTAGCAAGGTCTAAAAGATTGTGTGATCACCAAGACGGCACTAGAAGAAATATTAAAGGGGGTTCCATAAAAGAGGAAAGAACCCAAGAGTGACATAGAACAGAAATTTACAAAGACAATTTATAGAAACAAGGACTTCACAGGCAACATGATGTCAATAAAAACTTTACTTTCAATAATCATTTTCAATGTGAATGGCCTAAATGCCTCCCCCCCATAAAATGGCACAGGGTTGCAGACTGGGTAAAATGACAGGACCTGTCCATTTGCTGTCCACAAGAGACACATTTTGTACCTAAAGATACATCCAGACTGAAAGTGAAGGAATGGAGACACATTTTGTACCTAAAGATATATCCAGACTGAAAGTGAAGGAATGGAGAACCATTCCTGTCTCTTGCTGTCCACAAGAGACACATTTTGTACCTAAAGATACATCCAGACTGAAAGTGAAGGAATAGAGAACCATCTTTCATGCCAACAGGCCTGAAAAGAAAGCTGGGGTAGTAATTCTCATATCAGATAAATTATATTTTAGGCTAAAGACTAATTCAGAGATACAGAAGGACACTACATCATTCTTACAGGGCCTAGCCACCAAGAAGACCTAACAATTATAAATATTTATGCCCCCAACATGGGAGAAGACAATGACATAAGCCAACCGTTAAGGAAAATAAAGTCATATTGATACAAATACATTAATTGCAGGGGATCTTAACATGCCACTCTCAGCAATGGACATATCATCTAAGCAGAAAATCAAGGAAGAAACAAGAGCTTTGAATGACACATTAGACCAGATGGACTTCATAGATGTATACAGAACATTCCACCCTAAAACAACAGAATATTCATTGTTCTCGATCACATGTGGAAATTTCTCCAGAATAGACTACATACTGGGTCACAAATCAGAGCTCAACTAATACCAAAAGATTGAGATTATTCCCTGCATATTCTCAGACCACAGTGCTTTGAAATTGGGACTCAACCATAAGAAAAAGTTTGGAAGGAATTCAAATACTGGGAAGCTAAAGACTATCCAGCTCAAAAATGTTTGGATCAACCAGGAAATCAAGAAAAACTTAACCAATTCATGGAAATAACTGAAAATGAAGACACATGAGTCTAAAACCTATGGGATATGGCAAAGGCAGTCCTAAGAGGGAAGTACATAGCCATCCAAGCCTGACTCAAAAAACTGAACAATCCCAAATGCACCAACTCTCTTTACACCTTAAAGAACTGGAAAATCAACAGCAAATTAAGCCAACCCTACAGACAAGAAGGGAAATAAATTAAGGTTATAGCAGAGATCAGTGAGCTAGAAACTAGAGATACAGTAGAACACATCAATGAAACTAGAAGCTGGTTCTTTGAAAGTATTAATAAGATCAATAAACCACTGGCCAAACTAATCCAAAATAAAAGAGAAAGGACCCAAATTAATAAAATTATGAATGAAAGGGGAAAGATCCAACTAACACCACGCAAATATAAACCATCATCAGAAATTATTATCAACAGTTATATGCCAATAAGTTAAGCGACCTAGAAGAAATGTATGCATTCCTGGAAACCTATAAACTTCCAAGACTGAAGGAAGAAACTGATAACTTAAATAGACCAATATTTTCTTAAATAGAAAAACAAAGCTGGGCACATCATGTTGCCTGCTTTCAAGCTTTATTACAAAGCTGTGATCACCAAGACAGCATGGTACTGGCACAAAAACAGACAAATAGACCAATGGAACAGAGTAGAGAGTCCAGATATGGACCCTCAACTCTGGCCAAATAATCTTCGACAAAGCAGGAAAAAATATCCAGTGGAAAAAAGACAGTATCTTCAATAAATGATGCTGGGAAAACTGGACACCACTCTATAGGCATTTTCTGCTTGACCTTGCTTATAAATAAGGTCCATTCCTAAGGGGTGTTTCACATACTTTGACAATCTTTATCATGTATATTGAGATCTATTAACTAGGAACTTTTTATTTATTGGCTTTGCTCAATAAAGGGGGGGCGGAAGTTTAGAAACAGGTTTCTAAAAATTTTGGCCATTCTGACTGGTGTAAGTTGGTATCTCAATGTAGTTTAGAAATAGGATTCTAAACGACGGTTTGCATTTGTGTTAATAATAAATACCTTGCTCTAACTGAAGGAAAAAGAATGGGCAGCCCCCCAAATGCAAATTTTAAATTGCAGCTTTCTTTCTTAAAAGTGGGTTTTCCTCCATGCCTATGTGCATAAAGAATTTGGGTTGATAAACAAAAGTTTGGGGTATAAGCTGATTAACTCATTTTAACCTTAAGACATACAAGTTAGGCACTGGTAAATGTTGGAATCACAACTCAAACCAACGTTATGGTTCTTACCTCTTCTGAAATTCATATCACTTTCCCTCACCTGTTTAGGTAGCTTTCAATGCATATGTTAACTTGTTGGTTGTATATCCCTACGGTAATTTTATAATATATTTTTGTACTTTGGGGCAAAACATTTCCAGGAATAAGTAATAGGAAAGGAAGCAAGAGCTTAGAGGAAAGTACAATATAAATTGCTATCGTTATCACAGTTTAAGATTTAGATGATTAAATAGAAAACTTTGTTACATAACTGTTTTAAAATTTTGTTACTTCTATATGCTAACAGGATGATTGCAAGGACTGCAGTTATCATTCAAAGGATAAACACACACACATATGTTAGGACTGAATGTATATGGTGACAATTACAAAAAAAAAAAAAGTGTGTGTTGAGTTGGGATGGAGCTAAGGAGTTAGAAATAAGCAATCAAGGAACCAGTGCATTCTGCTGATGTAATGGCAACACTTTGAAGTTTAAAAAGAACATATTTTGCCAGAACGTACAAATTCGTGTAAGGTCTGATGTTTACCAATCAAGTGATTAAACAATAAACACATGAAGACAAGTGATGGAGAAAGGAGAGCTCCCAGACTCTAACAAGGCTCCCAGAAAACCATTTATGACATTATATTGTAGTCTTAGCTATAGTTTTGTTCTCTTGGGCACTCTCTGAAAATTGCATAGGGATTTTTTAGGTCACCCTGGATCACAGTGAAAACAGATGAAATGGTCGTTGGGATTTCACAGGCCAACTCAAGGTCGTAACAGAGGCAATTGTGTAATGGGAGCTTTATATTCCTAAGAGAATGGAATTCCTGCTCCATTTAGGTGTCCAAGTAGTATGCATAAAAGAAACGGAAAAGAAAGTATATTATGGTTAAATGTTTAGGATATCTTATTTTTGGTTGATTATCTCAAGAATCCTTTCATGTCTTCAGAGTAGTCCCATATCTTGTTTAAGCTTTGACTGAAATAAGTCTTCAAAAGAACAAAATATTGGTAAAATCACATTTTATGTTAATCTTATGGCTTTTACAACATCCTACCTTTTGCTTGTGAACTAGGCAGATGTGAGAAAATCCAATGCCAGTAATTACTTAAATAACAACACACACATTATTCATTATTATCTTCTTGGCTGACATGCATTACATTCCTTCATAAGCTGAGTATACTTCTGTTTGTCTTTTAGATTCACATATATTTAATTTCTAGCAAAGAATTTTTTTAACACCTATAAAAATTTGTCCACTGTAGTTAGGGTCTTTCCAAACCCCCAGAGAAATTTTAATAATGGCATTTTAAAATTTACATTTCTATTATAAAATTCTGCAATGTTTTTAGAAAGACAGGGTATCTGCTGAGATGTTAAGTCTGAGTGAGGCAATCATATGAACTCTAAAAAGTCAATCAAGTACAGTTTCACATCTGGTCAGTCAAGCCTGTATGTGTGTATGTGTGTGTATTCTCTTCTTTTCTTCTTCTTTTTTTTTTTTTTTAATGTATGTATATATTCTTAACTTATACAAAATTAATAGGGAATCCTGAACACATGCATTGAGGACATTAACTCTATTCTGATTTGGCTTGGCCTGGCTAACTATCTCCCACTCTGTATTTCTTCAGTAAATTCCCAGGTGCTTACGTTCTGTACCTTCAGACTCTTAAACACAGAATAGTAACAAGGACTTTGCTATCCCCTATGAGCAAAGATGTTCAGCTTGCACCTCTATGCCAAAAAACCATTTCATGGACTAACTGAAAACCTTCTCTTATCTCAAAATTACACACTGGTTTACATAGTTATAAATTGTAAAGCTCTTAAAAATGCTTGATGCATAGTTAGTTAGCGTTGAGTATCTCTTAGTGTTACTAAGGTAACTGTACCTAAAAGTAAATCTTTTGGAAATTAAAATGGTGAATTTCTCCACCTTACACAACTTTCTTTTTTGAGCCAAAGCTGTACATTATCTACACTACAGGGTATCTCTTCTTTAGGGCCTGGTATAATTCCAACAATTCCAACAAATACGCATGGATGGTAATGGTGACAATTCATAGTAATATTGTGTTTCTCTCATTTCAACCTTCATCTAAAAGTGGTGAGAAGAAATTTCTTTGTTGCCCTCCAGATTGTACCAGGGATGTAAGGTGAAATTGGTGGGTATTTCCCCAGGTCTACACCAAAGGGCATGGCAACATCGAGCAAAAGGACACTATATTACTGTCGATTCTATCTAGGAAATGTTCAAAAACAGGCAAAGGAAAGCCATATTTTTAGTGATGTATACATAGATGCTGAAACTATTTCAAAAACAAAATGATTTTTGCAGGAGTCAATATAAGGGTTGGGATCCTAGAGACTTTTGAGATTTGTTAACTTCAGTAGTAGTTAAGTATTTTCTCTATAATTATCTTTAAGTGTACATACATGCTTCATGCTTTCTTTAATTTCTATGTTATATCTCACTTTAAAAGAAAATAATGTGGAGACAAAAAAATATATCACTTAAACATCATTTCTTTTCCAAAACCTTTTTTTCCAGAAAGATTAGACAGTTCTTCTAATGTGTATCCATAACCTTTGCCCATAACCGGAGCACAAAACCCTCATCTCGTAAGTTATTCTATGTCTCCTTCCCTAGACTCTGAGCTTCTTCTAGGAAACGCTTATATTTTGGCACTTTTGCAGTTCTGCAACCTAGTAGCCCTTAAATAAATGCTCCTTGGTAAGTGAATTAATCAATCAAGCAGGCATGTAGTTTGAAGGAAACACAGTGATCAAGGTTCAGTAGAGTCAAGACTCCCCACCACCCCATTCCAACTGACAACAAATACCTTGCAGCTTTTGGCAAGTTATTTATCTTCTGTGAGCATTAATTTTCTCACAAGTAGAATATATATATTTATCTCATGGAACCTAAACATTTCAGATGATACATAAAAATAAGGTGACTATATAATTCATTGTCCACTTAAAAGTGCAGGATACTTTTAAGAGAAAAAATGAGACATTTCTTTAAAACTTAAAATTATGTATCTTGGAAATACTGATTCATAAGGTATTTACCACATTGTTGGCATTAAAAATAGTCTTATTTTAAAATTAATTCCAAATTAAAGGTGCATGTATCTATGCACACTAAAGAAAGATTTTAAAAATCTGTTTTTATTTTAATACAAAATAAGAAAAAATACTTATCTGTTTAATATATTTATGTATTTTAATAAGTTTCTTAGCCACCTACCATTAATACTGTCACTAGTATTTGAAGAATATATTACTTCTAGGTGAGAATATCCAATGGAGAAAAAATAGTTCCTTCAGTAAGTGGTGCTGGGAAAACTGAACAACTATACACAGAAGAATGAAACTGGACCACTTTCTTATACCACACACTCAAATAAACTCAAAATGGATTAAAGACCTAAATGTGAGACATGAAACCATAAAACTCTCAGAAGGAAACATAGGCAGTAATTTATTTGACAGGGGTCTCAGCACATTTTTCTAGATATGTCTCTTCAGGCAAGGGACACAAAGCAAAAATAAACTATTGGTACTATACCAAAATAAAAAGGGTTTTCACAGTGAAAGGAACAACCAAACAAACCCAGAAAACAAAAAGGCAACCTACTGAATGGGAGAAGACATTTGCAACTGATATATACAATTAGAGGTTAAGATAAAAAATAAAAGAACTTATATAGCACTGAAAAAAAGATCAAATGTTCTGATTAAATATGGGCAGAATAGACCAAAAATATCTCCAAAGACATACAGATAACCAAGAGACACATAAAAAGATGCTCAACATCACTAATCATCAGAAAATACAAATCAAGACCACAATGATATATGACCTTACACCTGTCAGAATAGCTAGAATCAAAAAGAAATAAGTGTTGGTAAGGATGTGGAGAAAAGGGAATGCTCATTCACCATTGGTAGGAGTGTTAAGTGGTACAGCCACTGTGGACAATATGGAGTTTCCTCAAAAAAATTAAAAATAGGGGTGCCTAGGTGGCTCAGTAGGTTAAAGGTCTGCCTTTGGCTCAGGTCCTGTGTTCTGGGATCCCGCTTCAGGCTCCTTGCTTAACAGAATCTGCTTTTCCCTCTCTCTGCCACTCCCCCTGCTTGTGCTCACTTGCTCTCTCAATCTGTCTCTCTCACTCTATGACAAAAAAATAAATAAAGTCTTTTAAAAAAATTAAAAGGAGATCTACCGTATGATCCAGTAATTCCACTACTGGGCATTTACCCAAGGAAAATGAAAACACTAACTCAAAAGATATATGCACCCCTAGGTTTATTGCAGCATTATTTACAATAATCAAAATATGAAAGCAACCCAAGTATCCACTGATAATGGATAAAGAAGATGTGGTATGCACATGTGCATACATGTACACACACAGGACTGTTATTAATGGACTATTACCCATAGGAAAGGCTGAGCTCTTGTCATTTGCAAAAACATGGATTGACTTGGAGGGTATTATGCTAAATAACACAAGTCAGGCAGAGAAAGACAAATACTATGTGATTTCACTTATGTGTGAAATCTAAAAAATAAAGCCTCCAAATCAACAAAAGGCAGAAACAGACCTGTAAATACAGAGAATTAATGTTTGTCAGAGAGGAAAGTGTTGGGCAGAACGGTTGAAAGGGAGAGGGAGATACAGACTTGCAGTTATGGAAAGCGTAAGTTACAGGGAGAAAAGTTACCATGTTGGGTAACTATATAGCCAATGATACTATAGTGGCGCTGAATGGTAACAGATGGCAGCTATACTTACGGTGAGCATGGCATAATGTATAGACTTGTTGAATCACTAGGTCATACATCTAAAACTAGTGTAACATTAGCTGTTAACTGCATTTCAATTAAAAAATGTATTACTTCCTTTTAGAAATATAATTTTTATCAAATGATGTAAATATATTTTACTATAACATCTATTGTGTATTTGCTTAATTTTTATAAGGAATAATGTGCATACAGGAAAATGTGTCAATATCAATTGTACATCTCAATATTGACATATGTATCCACCATATATACCCTCTTCCTCCTCAACGTATAGAATATTCCCATCAGCCACTTTGCCCATTCCTAGTCAACTGCCCTTTCAAACCAAAGGCAGATATTATGCTGAATTATTTTTATCACCATAGATTAGTGCTACCTGTTCTTGAGCTTTGTAATAAGGGAACCATACTCTTTTATGTCTGTCGGTATTTTTTATGTTTGGTTCCGTCCATTCAGGATTATGTGTGTGACATTCATTCATATTATTATTTACATCATGCACTAATCTTTTTTTAATTGCAGAAAGGACTTTCTTTGTATGATGTATCATACAAAGAATTTTTCTTTTTACCCATTCTCTTGACAGCTAATTAAATTGTTTGCAGTCTCAGCCTTTAAGAATAAAGCTGCTGTGGGCGTCTGGGTGGCTCAGTCATGAGGTGGCTACCTTCAGCTCAGGTCATGATCCCAAGGTCCTGGGATCAAGTCCTGCATCAGACTACCTGCTCAGTTGGTAGTTGGCTTCTCCATCTCCCCCCCTCCCACCACACTTGTGTCCCCTCTTTTGCTATGTCTCTCTATGTCAAATAAATAAATAAAATCTTTAAAAAAAAAGATGAAAGCTGCTACAAATATTATTTTGCAAGTATTTTAGGGAACATATTACATTCATTTATTTCTCTTAGATACATACTTAGAATGGAATTACTGAGTTAGAAGGCAAGTGCTTAACATTATTAGAAACTGCAAATGAATTTTTCCAATGTGATGGAATCATTTTATACTTCACAAACAATATATGAGAGTGCTTGCTGTTCCACAACTTTTTAAACAACTATGCTTACCAAAATCATATTTTGCCTACTGTTTGTAATATTTATACATTTTTTTACAGCTAGAGACCTTTTTTGACTGGTAGACTATTACAACTTGTTTTAAAAAATTATAAATTATACGGCGCTTGGGTGGCTCAGAGGGTAAGGCCTCTGGGATCTAGGCCCACATCTCTGCTAAGTAGGGAGCCTGATTCCTCCTCTCTCTCTGCCTGCCTCTCTGCCTACTTGTGATTGCTCTCTGTCAAATAAATAAATAAAATCTTAAAAAATATATAAATTATGTGTTCACTGAAACAAATTCCAAGTTTTCCAATTTAGTAAGAATATGGTTTTCTTACATGTGCTATACTCTGCCATCTATGTACCTGCACTGTCATTGCAAACACATGTAATTTATCCTAATATGACATCTTTAATTGAATTTATATAAGCACATATAATAATGTCATATATCAGTCAATAGAGTGGTCCTCTAAAATAGAAGTTTGATTCTATGATTGAGAATGGGAACATTTTAATTATTGTTTGAATTAATGATCTGATTTTCTATTAGAAGCATCTAATGATGCAGATTTAAGACTTTGCAAGTGCTTCTGGTAATGAGGTCACAACTGTTGCATCAACTTCTGTACATCCACACATAAAAAACAACTTTAAATAGGGGCACCTGGGTGGAGCAGTTGATTAAGCAATCCACTCTTGATTTCAGCTCAGGTCATGATCTCAGGGTTATGAGCTAGAGCTTCATTGTGGGCTCTGTGTTGGGCATGGAGCCTGCTTGAGATTCTCTCTTTCCCTCTAACCTTCCCTTGACCTCCCACTTCTTGCATGCACACACTCTCTACAAAAAAAACAAAAACAAAAACAAAAACAAAAACAAAAAGCAAACAACAAAAAAGCCTCTGAATACAAAATGAATAATTTTTTTAAAAAATTATCAATTGAGCTATTCCAAAAGTCACGCAGACAAAATGCTATTTAAATATACCCTCTGAAGGGGGGGGGGGCGGCGCCTGGGTGGCTCAGTTAGTTAAGCGACTGCCTTCAGCTCAGGTCATGATCCTGGAGATCCGGGATCAAGCCCCACCTGCTCGGCGGGAAGCCTGCTTCTCCCTCTCTCATTCACCCTGCTTGTGTTCCTTCTCTGGCTGTGTTTCTCCCTGTCAAATAAATAAATAAAATCTTTATAAGTAAATAAATAAATAAACAAACAAACAAACAAACCCTCTGGGGGTACTTGGGTGGCTCAGTCAGTTAAGGTCTGCCTTTGGCTCAGGTCATGATCCCAGGGTTTTGGGATCAAGCCCCACATTGGGCTTCCCGCTCAGTGGGAAGCCTGCTTCTCCCTCTCCCTCTGCTCCCCTGCATCTGCTCTCACACTCTCTATCTCAAATAAAGAAAATCTAAAATAAAATAGAATTAAAATAAAATCAAATATATAAACCCTCTGCTGTAGGCCATATTGAATTGTTGCTATGATCTTCTCTAAATAATTACTAACATTTAAAATACTGGTTCATGGGGGTGCCTGGGTGGCTCAGAGGGTTAATCCTCTGCCTTCACTCAGGTCGTGATCTCAGGGTCATGGGATCGAGTCCCACATTGGGCTCTCTGCTCAGTGGGGAGCCTGCTTCCCCCTCTTTCTCTGCCTGCCTCTCTGCCTATTTGTGATCTCTCTTTCTGTCAAATAAATAAATAAATTTTTTTTAAAAATATAAAATAAAATAAAATAATAAAATAAAATAATAAAGTAAAATAATAAAATAATAAATAAAATAAATAAAATAATAAAATAAAATAAAATAAAATAAAATAAAATAAAATAAAATAAAATGCTGGTTTGTGCCTCTAAGGAAACATCCTGATTTTTGCATTGTCACTGCAGCCCCTATATTGGTTGATTAATGTCAACAAAATTTTGTCAAGTTATAGAAATCATCATCAACTTCCTTGAAAAAATGAATTTCATTATTAAGTTTTTCATTATATAGGCATTTATATTTTAAGCATCTTATTGTGGAAGAGATGTATTACAACATTAAAAATGTTACTAATTATTACATACACACATATATTGCAAAGGGGAATAGGAGGACTGGTCAACTTACATATATTAACTACATGTTAAAATAAGAACTCTGTTTATTGCCTGTGAATCTCATATACTACCAACTGACAGCTATGACAGAAGCTCAAAGAACAATACGGTAGTTAAGAAGCCTATTTTAATACAATTAATACTTTGTTAAGACTGATAATCTAGGACAAATGACAAATTAAATATCAGGATAATTAGCAAAAATAAGGATTATCAGAGAAGACCCAGTTGTAAAGTTACTATACACACACACAAAATTTATATGCAAATACATATACATGCATATACATGATTATAGGCTTGCCTTATAGAACCTATAACCACATGACTATAACAAAAACGTTCAAAGTATTCTTTGTAAGCTTGACAGAACTGCTCAACCCCCATTTATTACACATATTTCTTATACACTTAATCTATAATTCCCCACACTTCCCGTCATATGATGACACCTTCATGATTTCTCAGGCAATAGCACATCCTCATGTTCTCAGGGAATGCCCTTATACCATATCCTTTAGATATTAAATACTGAATGTCTTCACAGCCCAGACCCTTTATCTTGGATCCTTGATTACTGGAATGTACTGGCTTTTACTCCCCAGGCATCTGGATGGGACTGCTTACCCTCTTGCTCATGCTCTTCAATGATCCCAGCCTCAAGACTGTGGATCATTTTAATGAACACAAAGGCCTCACCATAGCAACCCTGCGCTGGGGAGGGATTAAGCACCATAATGGTATCCAGGTTGTCATTTTCTCACCTTGGGTCATACTTGACTAAAAGGCTACCAGGACAGCTAGTGGTCTGGTTTCCAATCTTCCTACAAGAGCATAGATCTCTAGCTACCTCAAAATGTCTTATTCCCTTTTCTTAAACCCACCGATGAGGGGCTTCTCTGGAACTGCCTACTTCCTACCAACTCACCAACAGATGCCCATATTTTTATAGCTATTAGACAAATTTCCTAGGCTCAATCATTATGTAGGGGAAGGGACATTAGTTTGAGGGGCCTTTTCCTCCTCAGTATGGGAAGGGAGCATTTGCTACAAAATAAAGTATTATAACCAATAAGATGTCACCCAACATCACATCTTGTTGATTTTAATACATATATATATATGGATTTTAATACATATATATTTGTTGATTTTAATACACATATATGTATTTTAATATATATATATATATATATGTAGCAAATGCTCCACCCCATACTTGATGGGGCTCCTGTAGCAGCAAGGAACTCCAGGTTGTCTGAATTTGGGGGCTATGTGGAGTGCTAGATAAGAGCAAGTCCCGCTTTGCTGTAAATATATGACACATTTTTGGGTGATGCTAAAAATAACAGTAAAATGTTTTACTTTTCTGGTCTAAGGAGGAAAGAATCTACATGGCAGCATGGGATGTGATAACTGGATTTCTGTCATTTTCCCAGCAGGAGTGCTTGGACTGCAGCTGGCATCCTCAGTTGTTTCTTTCCTAATAAAATAAACACAGGTCACCAAACAAAAAAGGCATCTTAACACCACTGAGAATCAGAGTTAGCAGTCTCTAGCCATGTGCAGCTGAGAGCACTTCATTTTATCAGCAAACATTCTATGCTTCCTTTGAAAGACAAGTTTAGTTACTTTGAATCGAAAAAGGGCCGTGGAGGGAGGATGCGGGCAGTGGGGGGAAACTGGTCAACTTTCACATTTAACTACAGGTTAAAATAAGAACTCTATTTATTGCCAGTCCATCTCAAAATTACCATCTGAAACTGTAACAGAAGTCCAAAGAACAATGTAGAAACTACCAAACTCTTCCAAATTTATTTTAATAAAGTGAGTACTTTAAGATTGAAAAATCTAGAGACAATAACCGGCTCAATAGAATCCCAGGATAAGAGGAAAAATAGAGATTACCAAGGCAAACATACACAGTTGTAAAGTTACCGTAAGCATCATATAGCATCTGCCTGGTAGCACTGTTTTTTTATAGACACCAAAAATAGTCATAATTAATGAAAACCTACATTGACTACCTCTTCTAATGCTCCCCCAAAAACATATAGTAAATGACTTATTTTAAAATATAGTTTGGGATGCCTGGGTGGCTCAGTCGTTAAACATCTGCCTTTGGCTCAGGTCATGATCCCAGAGTCCTGGGATCAAGCCCCGCATCGGGCTCCCTGCTCAACGGGAAGCCTGCTTCTCTCACTCTACCTTCTTGTGTTCCCTCTCTGGCTGTGTTTCTCTCTGTCAAATAAATAAATAAAACCTTTTTAAAAATAAATAAATAAAATAAAATACACAATCTGAGTTGACCTAACTACTAAATAAAAATAAACCCAAATGCCCAGTTTAATGTCTGACCAGTAGAACAGCTTGCTTCGATGGACAGTCTGAGAGATGGATTAAAAACTAATGACAGATTGTTGTGTGTTTGGAAAATACCCAGATATAGAACATGAACTGCCCAGAAAGGTGAGGTCCATGAAGAGCAGATAGAGGTGGAATGATATCTGGCGTTTTTCAACATTAGCCTGGATTGTATAACGCTTTTTTTGTTGAATAGAGCCACAAAGCAAAGTTTGCCATTTGCCAGAAATTACACCAGTTAAGAGTATCTTTTCCAATGTTCTTTTTTTTTTTTTTTTTTTTTTTTTCCAATGTTCTAATGTTGTGAGGAATCTGTTACATGAAAAAAAAAAAAAAAGAAGTTTTTCAACTACTCCTTCCAACTAGCCAAGGAGATCTGTGATGCATCAGAGCTGCCCCATCACGGCTGGGATGTGCAGACAGCTCTCTGCAAGTCTTTGGCAGCAGCCTGTGGATCAGGGCTGAAGGGAGACTGTTTCAAAGTAGCTTTCGCTTTATTTTTGTTGTTGTTTCTCCAAATATCCAGTTTGCAGCAGCATCTGCTATCTCAGCTCAGACGGTCCAAACAGATGTGCCATTACCTCATGTGATGAGCAAAGCCCTTGAACATAATGCCTGCTCCTCCTTGGCAGGTAGTCCTAGACGCTTTGTTTAAACCCAGTTGTAAAAATAGCCGCAATCCGCCAGGGAATGGGAACTAATGAGAGGCAATTTCTCTGCAAACTTGGTGAGGAGGATAATGGACTCCTTCTGAGTCCATGGTTTTATTAGTATTTCCATTTCAGCAAAATGTGCTTTCGACACAGCTTTCAAATTATCACTGAATTTATCAAGCCCATTTTACTTGATGTTGATGTGTTTGGTGAAGCAGATCAGGGATGACTTCAGTGGTTCTAAATACATAGTGAGTGTGAAGTGTGAGTAGTCAGACTGTGGTATCTTCAGGCTTTGTGTCCTTACTTTGTGCATAAAGTCAGTAAGCAAGCAGGGTCCCATACACAGCAAGCAGGAGCTCTGTACCAGCAGGGCTCTATTGCTACGGAATGGTGCTCTTCCTCCTGGAGAAGGCCATACCTGAGTAAAATGAACATTTTTTGTTTGTTTTCAAAGGTTTTATTTATTTGACAGAAAAAGAGAATAGAAGTAGGCAGAGCAGCAGGCAGAGGAAGAGGGAGAAGTAGAATCCCCACAGAGCAGGGAGCCAGACCCAGGGTTGATCCCAGGATGCTGGGATCATGACCTGAGCCAAAAGTAGAGACTTAACCGACTGAGCTACCCAGTGACCCCGACACTAATTATTGAGGAAATAATATATTACCACAACTGTCCTCTCCTATCTCTCCTGTAAGCTCATCCTTTAAAGTTCCTCAGTATACTCAGAAGATAAACCCATTTGCTGATCCTTTTAGCAGCAGAGTAGTTGGTTTCGGGCAATGTGGAAAAATGGTTTAGTCTCTGTAGGCAGTGTGCTATGTGGTTTTAAATACATTTTCTCATTTAAGTTTTATACAACATAATAGTTATATATTACTGAATTTTACTAATGTGAAAACTGACATTAAGTATCTACCATGCAAGGTAGTTTTGGCATATTACTTACAAACTCTGGACCTCAGTTATTTTTTTCTCCATAACCTGGTTGTTTTATAGACAAAATGAAAAATACAAACATGCACACAGACACATGCGCACACAAATGCAAAAACACAGGCTCACACTCAACAGAAACATATTGCTTAGTATAGAATCTGAAGCATAAGTGATCAGTACATGATCGCTAATTTCAATTTCATGTTTATAGTATTTATAAAGTGTTAATGACTACTAACCACTTAATACTTACCCATCCTAATGGTTATCTGAACTTAAAAAAGTGGCCGAAATAGAGAATTCTTTATCCCCAAATAATGATACTTTTAAAGATGGTCTCTTTGGCCACTTGGCAATTGAGTACAGAAGATTTTTGGAAGAAGGATGCTTCCCTGTAGGGGGCCCACTGAATACATCACCACACCAGCCTTCATGGCATCAACAGTGGCCTTAGGCATAGAGGTTCCTTCTGGACAACTGAACAAAGGTTATCTTCGGTTGATGGGATGGTGGAAAACTTATTTTCTGTTTTGTTTCTTTAGCATGGTGGTGTCGCTCTAAAGCAATTTAGTCGCTGTACAATCTTGAATAAGTTATTTAACCATACTAACCTGAAACTTCTCCTTTTTACATTGATAAGGAAAAACTAGTTGTCCATATAAAATGTCTAACATAATAGTACCTAAAACATAACCAGTATTCAGTAAATGTTGGTTATTATTTTTGTTTACTAATACTTTTATCACTACTACTAATGAAAAAACAGTTCTTTTTGTTCCGTGATAGTTGTTCCTCCTACAGCTGTGGAGATTTTAGAGTAGGTCAAATACTTGTAGGAATTAAAATTACCTATGAGGGGTACCTGGGTGGCTCAGTCGTTAAGCATCTGCCTTTGGCTCAGGTCACAATTGCAGGGTCCTGATATTGAGCCCCGCATTGGGCCCTTGCTCAGTGGGAAGCCTGCTTCTCCCTCTCCCACTCCCCCTGCTTGTATCTTCCTCCTGCTGTCTCTCCCTCTCTATCAAATAAATAAATAAAAATCTTAAAAATATATATATAAATAAAATTAAATTACACTACCTAAGAGAGAAATGAAGTTTTAAGATAGCAGGTACAATTGAGACATATTGTTTGTAATATTTTAAAATTATATATCCTGTGGCTAAAGGCCTAAACATTGTTGGAAACAATAGACAAAATTACATAATTTTGTAAAACACATATATTCAATAATGAGAATTTTAAAAATTAAAATTATTGTGAGAATTTTTCTCTTCAGTTGGCCAATGAGAGAGTGCTAGAGAGGAAGTAAGGAAGGAAGAAAGGAAGGAAGGAAGGAAAGAAGGAAGGAAGATTGCATTAAAACTAGCTTTTTTTGTTGTTTATTTAATGTTTGCTTGACAATGTGTTTTGAATGATTTGCAGCTGTGTCTTCAGGAACTTCGGATACCTCTGGAAGGTATCTAATAATAATTCAGTTTAAGACAGTATTTTTATGAAATATGACATAACTGAAGCCCAAGGAACTAATTGATTTTCCAAAGATATTCATTGAAGGGATGGGAAAGGCAAAGAGACATTTAATAGGGTAAAGACATTTGAGGGTAATTTTTAAAATGACTTTCAAAATATTGTGGATTTTTTTGTTTTCATTATCAGAGAAAAGAGTGACACACATACCCAGTTTAAATATAAGTTGTTATACACACACTGCTGAGATATTTATAGTTAAATTGAGAAAACACAGTTTTTCTGAATAAGATAATATACTCATTTCACTACCATTAATTCTATTCCATGCAGACAACAGTATGAAGCCAATGTTTTGGGTTTTGTTTTGTAATATTTATGTGGCAAGTTTCCTTTCACATACAGTAAATAGCACTGTCAAAATTTGTCAGTGGCCAGCAGTCAATTTCATACTTCAGAAATATTTTTTAGCTGAAAGAAAAAAACACCTACATTACATTTCTGCCACTGAATACACCCATTTATCCGTCCTCTTTAATTAATCAATTAATTTATTTTGAGCCATAGTGTTGTGCTGAGTTATGGACATAAAATATAATCAGAACTTTAAAAAAATTGTTTTAAATGAAGGAAATCTTACAAAGCACTTTTTTCCTCATTGTAACATGCAAACAAAAGAAACTGCTGGGGCGCCTGGGTGGCTCAGTCCCTAAGCGTCTGCCTTTGGCTCTGGTCCCAGGATCAAGCCCTACATCAGGCTTCCTGCTCAGCTAGGGGGCCTGCTTCTCCCTCTTTCACCCCCCCTGCTTGTGTTCCCTCTCTGGCTGTGTTTCTCTCTGCAAATAAATAAATAAAATCTTTAAAAAAAAAATTGATTTTGTCATGGATCTCACTCATTATGAGCAAAAGGGAAAAGGAAAAACTTGCACTTAATTCAAAGCAAATATATATAGATTTAACATTAAATTCTCTATGTCACTTTCCCCAAGAAATTTAAAAGGAAAATGTAGAATAAATAAGTATAACAGATAAATATGGTAGAAATGAAAAAAAAAAAAAAGACTAAGTGATTATTAAGGAAATTCAAGTCAAGGTCAAAATTAAGACAGGGAAAAGTCCTGGCTGAACCTGTAGTAGCAAAGTCATAGGCCAAGGACAAGTTTGCTAGATAGTCTGCATTATGAGTAGTAAAACTTTCTTTTCTGGTATTTGATAGTGGCAGAAAGCTTCCTTCTCCTTACAGTTTGCTGGTATAGTCATGAAAACAATTTGTTACCAATTATCACAAGAAGTATTTTCTTTCTAAAGAGAGCACAAGACTCCCTCCTCCATTTTTCCTGGCATGCTTTTTTTTTTTTTTTTTAAACCGCTCCTTCCTAGGGCTATGAATGTGGCCAGTTCTTGTCCTTCTAGTTCCTCGTCTTCCCACTTCTTTGCCTTCCATAAGTGGTTACTCTCTTCCAACAAGCAAGGATCCCTTCCTGACATTACAGCATTTTTTTGTAACAGCCTGTAATAAACTATCGAGATTTTCCTTTTGGGAGTGCCTGGGTGGCTCAGGTGGTTAAATGTCTGACTCTTGATTTGGGCTCTAGTCATGATCTCAGGGTCTGGGTTTGAGCCCTGCACTGGGCTTCCTGCTCACAGGGAATGTGCCTTAAGATCCTCTCCCTCTGCTCCTCCCCACATCCACACATGTGTCTCTCTCTAATAAATAAATCTGTAAAAAAAAAAAGAAAAGAAAAAGAAAAAAGAAAGAACAGAAAGACTTTCTGTAGCACACATTTTTTGGACAAATTGGTCTAAACAACAACAACAAAGACCCAAAAAAAACCAAACAAACAAACAAACAAAAAAAACACTACAAAGAAACAAGCAAATGAATTATAGGATTATAATATTTGAAATTTGGGGCCAGGGAGGAAAGATAAGTCCTCAGTGAGAAAAGACAGAGGAGCATCCCCCTAGAGACAATGCAACAAATATTAATCACCTACTCTGTTTGGTAAAGTGTCTTCTTGTAGCTTAAAATTTAGGTAGAAATAACAGTCATTAAGCAATTAATTTAAAGGAAGTATGATAAACTATGCCACAAAACTACATTACAGGATAGGTATATATAATGGGGAACATTACCCACTTTAGGATTTAAGGAAGCGACATTTAAACTGACCCCTGGAAAAGGATAGGACAAAGTGAAGAGGAAAGAGAATTAAGTTTCTGTTTGCCAAAATTCAAAGCTAAGACAGGCACCTGTATTCTCAGTCAAATGCAGGAGATAATTTTAATACTCTTTTGACTTGGGGGACATTAACAAACTTTACAGAATGAAAACCTCAAATTCAATTTTACTGTTAAGTAATGAATGAGAAACAGTTTTCACTCCATCTTTGGGCCATTGTCCCTTCCTGACTGCCTTGCCTTTGCTCCCCAATATTTATGCTCCAGATTATCCTTCACTGAGTCCTAAACCTTGACACTCCTTTCTCAACTTCCATTCTTCTCTCACTTTGGTGGGCTACAGTTGCTTAAGTAAAACAAAAGGTTTTTATGAAGATTACCTAGAATTTGCATTACAATATACACTCAAAGTTACCACTGAAATTTTTATGTCCATAAAATTGTTGTAAACAACTGAAAGCAAAGGCTACTTTTCTGAAAGAATTGTATAGTTATAAACATCTGTTGGTATGTTTTCCTTGGAGGTAGCCAGACTGAAAAGATAGAAGGTATAAGAGGTTGAGAACTCACAGCTAAAATAGAAGGCTGTTGTGACTTTTTTCTATGTCGAATTATAAGTTAACAACCAGATCTAATACTAAATCATAATTTTATGATTTTTTAAATTCTAAAATAAGCCAGTTTGCCTTTTTTACATTCCTTCATGGCACTCTGCTTACTGTATTCCCTACTCTATCATGCTAGCATGGTTTACTGCCTGCATTTTTTTTTCTCTCAGATTCATAAATAGTACTGTGGAGCAAATTAGACTTTCCTACTTTTAGTATAAGCCAAGAATTAACATCAATAAGAATAACTTTGGGCCAAAAGTATGATTCCCCAATGAAAGCACATACTCAAATGATATTTTCCAAAAATTCTCAGCTTGGAAAACCAAGAAAAATGCAAAGTAATTTATGGGAAGAAGAATCTTTAGTACTTGACATTGAACATTTTAATTAGAAATGCATATGGGCCATATGTTAAAAGTGTATTTCAATGTCTATCCGAAGAAACCACAGTATCTACCAGGACATAAATTGAAATGAGGGATAAATTGTCTTTTCATCTTTTAAAAATTCTTTAGAATCTCTAGAGAGGATATATACAATCCGAATAGATTTGGGTTGATGTAGTTGGAGTCTTACATCTACATACTATCTCAAGCTTTCATGTTGCAAGTAAGGCACTTCTATTCACATCTCCAAGAGGTTACTAAAGAATGTATACAACAAATTTTTTTTCACATGCAAAGCACTATGGAGACTTGTAATGATATTTCTGCCTATCAAATATCTCTTAGAAAACTAAGAATCTATGTTAAAATGTTTATATAAATATAACCACATAGGAATCAAAGTGCAAAGGATTTAACTTTTTCATGAGCATCATAGTACAATTTACTAAATTCAGTAATGTTTTTTGAACTGATTTCTGTCAAACCAACCTTGCATCAATTTGATGACATGCTAGTTACAAGGTAGTGATGGAAAGAGCATTGGCTTGGGTTCTGGCAGTGACTTCAAGGTGAAAGACTTTGAGATTCTAGTTTATCATCTTTGAGATTATGATGTTATACACAGTTGTTTGCCAAGATTCCTTTCTTCTAACAATATCAACCAATGTATGAACATAAAAGCTTTTTGTCATAACACTCTAAGTGATGACTGCTCACCATTTGCATCAAAATTATCTAGCATGATTTATAAAAACACCAATTCTTGAACCCACCCAATCCTACTAAATTGGAGTCTTGACAAATAGATTTTTTTAAAAAATCTGTCTTATATAAACACTACAGGGGATTATTCCCTACAGTTCAATAACTACTAACTTATAGTGGATTGTTTTGATTGTTGTAGAGCATCCCGTTAAAAGATTTTATTTATTTGACAGAGAGAAACACAGCCAGAGAGGGAACACAAGCAGGGGGAGTGAGAGAGGAAGAAGCAGGCTTCCTGCCGAGCAGGGAGCCCGATGTGGGACTCGATCCCAGGTCTCCAGGATCATCTGCGCCGAAGGCATTCGCTTAACCAACTGAGCCACCCAGGCATCCCGTAGAGCATCCTTTTATAGCATTATGTTTATTTTTCAAATCTACTTAATAACAAGGGAAAAAACACTTTTGTTTACATAGAGATTTATGATTACAACTTCAGTGTTTCTTCCCCCATGCCCAGAACTCTTTTTTAGTTCATACTGGAAGAAAAATTGCAAAGAAGAAATAGGCCATAGATCTTCTTGAAGTCCATCAGAAATATCTGCATTTGCAAATTAGGAACAAATGTTATTAGAATAACATAAATTCAGGTGAGAAAAATTCTCTTCTTTGCATCTAATGTTGAGGTAGTTATTGTCAGAGAAAATAAGGTTTTGTAGTTAGTATAAAACATCTGATCCATCGAATATCCCATTCTGGTGCAAATCAGTGGAGTATAAAAATAGTAAGTGAGCAGGAAAGAAGATCACAACCAAACACAGAACAGAGACACTTCCATTCATCTAATTTGGTTAAAAGTTTTGCCAACATATAGTGAAATGACAGGTCTTCAAAATATATTTTATATTAACAATAGTTTGTCTTATATGCATTTTATGGTTAGCATATGAATAGAGTTTTAATATCCTAATCTTTGAAATCAGGCAATAGTTCCCCCGAGTGTTCTGTCTTCACTCGGGACAAACAAGTCTACTTACGTGCCAGAAGATCTATAAGACTCATAACTATCAAGAAATATTGGAGAACACATATCTCAGCTATCTAGTCATAGTCTTTTATTTCAGACTGTCTCATAAAATAAAAATAATAATAAACACTGAACTCACAAATAAAGTTGAGGCTCTACAACAAACATGATAGAATGCATTGGTATATGAACATACTGGGGAGATGGCAGGAGAGCAGTTTGCCCAACCAGACAACATAGGACCCAAATAGCCATCAGGGGCTGGTGAGAGAAGTCAGACAGTTGGGACACCCGCTTAACCCTCATAGGTAAGTACACACACACACACAGGAACACATGCCCAGCTACACAGGCATGAGCTAAAATGGAGCCTGTGCACTTGGAGAATCAATGTGTTGAAAGGGCTGTGGTAGATATTAAAGACTTATGCCTAATGAAGTCTGATCCACTTGTCTATGCTCCTCCCACTTTGAAAGACCTGGGTTTTAGGGGGAAAGCTATTTCTTTTATGAAAAGAGAGGTTCAAGAATTTGAGAACTCTGGGCAGAGATTAATATACTAAAAGATACCAGTAGTGGTATGAGCGATAGTTCAAGTCCCCAAAGTGCATACTTTCTGAAAGGAAAAGAACTGAGTAGAAAGTAGTGAGACTTTGTGCCAGAGGATAATCAGGTAATAATGAGGTGTGTGAACGCAGGGGCTGTAGTCACTTGCCTCCCTACACACCTCTTCCCCAGGACAAGCTCCACGGTGGGAGCTAACAGAGTGAACCCCAGGACCCAAGGAGGCTCTCCTCCTGGTACTGACTACAGAAAGCCTAGCTGGTAAGGCTTTCAGCAGCCACACAGGTATAGCTACCTCAGTCAGAAGCCCCCACCCCTGGTGGCACCCACACACCCACAGCTGCTCAGTTTGGAAACCTTTGACAGTGACTCCTGCCAGCCTCTTTGCCACAAGGCTATCAAGCGAAGGCCTTCTCACCTCCCCCCTACCCCCCACTACTGCACCTGCATATAAAGTACAGGAAACACTGCACACAGAGTGGAGGCACCCAGCCAGGCACCTGCACGCTTTGCGAGGGGCAAGCGCCATCGGTATCGGGTATCCCTGACTACACGAAGAGCTTTGTGTGCTTCCGGCTCCACAAAGCCTCCACACCTTGCATATAGGTGAGTGTCCCCTCCAATGCTCTGAGTGTGAAATGTGCTACAGTTGAAAGGATATCCAGTCAACCCCCTGCAGCTCCACGCCAGGAAGTGGCCCTTCCACCGATGCCAAGTGCAGCCTCAGCTTCATACTCAAGACAAATGATGGGGGGAAAAAAGAACCCTCAGGAGGCATCTGGGTGGCTCAGTTGGTTGAGCGACTGCCTTCGGCTCAGGTCATGATCCCGGAGACCTGGAATCGAGTCCCACATCTGGCTCCCTGCTTGGCGGGAAGTCTGCTTCTCCCTCTCTCCCTCCCCCTGCTTGCGTTCCCTCTCTAGATGTGTTTCTTCTCTCTGTCAAATAGGAAAAAAAAAAAAAAAAAAAAAGAACCCTCAGTCATTGGTAACATATGATAATGACATTCGTTTTGATGGACTCAGAGAAATACCTTTAAAATTCCATTTCATGAAAGAATCCATTGCCCTGGCTGCAGGGGCTACTATCAGCAGACATTCTTCTGATTGTCACAGCTACAGAGCGCTGCCTTAACCAAGGTCACATCATTGCCAGAGTGAACTACATCCAATGACTGCTGGAGGCAAGAGTACAAATACTTAGCCATTTGAACTGCTGAGTCATTAAAATGACTGATACCAAAATCAAACAAACCTCTGTTTCCGGAGGACTTATTCGGTGGTAACGTGCAGTAATCAATGACAGCTGCTTTGATGGATACTCTGAAGGACAATCTGTGTCTTCAGAGCTCTGAGTGGGTAGGGCTGAGCTGTCAGACCTTTGTCACTGCTCATCTTCTTCCTCTGCCCAACCCTTCTTTTACCTGCCTTCCAAAGTATATAATTTCTAGGACCGCTCCCTAGAAAATATCTGCACATTTAACTTTATCTCAGAGTCTGATTCCTACAGACCCAACTTGTGACAGTTTATAACAAGAGTGGTCCAATCAGATAGTGGGCAATCAGATGGGTCTCAGAGCTGGGTCATTTGTCACCAATTGGCATCAAAGACTCAACACCTGTGATAAGTAAGCACAGGATAGTCCCTGGCACAAGGTATTGGTTTGAGTTATTAAGCATTCACTTGTGAACTGGAATAATATGCCAGTAGAAAGGAATGCACAATTTGTCAGTTGTTTGAAACATATGGAGAAAATAGTAAAATTAAGAAAAGTAAAATTGAATTGGGCTCAATTCAATGTATACTTTATGAGAAGATAACAAAAAACTGAGATCAACTAACAGATGCCTGCTAGTCAGTGGCAACATCTGAAACTGCCCAAACCCACCCTCAGCCAGTAGAATATATTAAAAACAGTATTGCCTTGGAGAAGGGGGAGAATGATGGAAATTCGTGTCACCATTAAGGATTTAAAAAATTCTGGAGTGTAGGTCCCTACATATCTCTAGTTCACCAGTCTATTTTCTACTTCCTATTTCTATTAGAAAGATACTGTAGAATTAAAATAGACCAAACAATTTTAACCAAGTAATAGCTCCAGCTGCAGCCACCGTGCCAGGAATAGCATATTTTCCAGAAGAGTCTTCTGGAGATGGCATAGAACCATTGATTTGGTGAATGTATTCTTGCTATCTATAACACTATCAGGAAATGAGCCTCACTAAAACTTCATAATCACATGGAACAGACAACAGAATACATTTACAGTTTTACCCCAGGGCTACATTAACTTCCCAGTGGTGTGGCATAACATAGTCCAAAGAGATCTGAACTACCTGGACAGTAGATCACATTGACCCACTACTAGGGGCTTTGTTGAGAAACATGTATTACAGAGATGAGACAGATAAACTTGATGAGGATTCGGGGTCTGCCACATCAGTAGTATTTTTAAGGATCCAGGTGTCATAGGCATACCAGAAAAAATATTTCATCTTGCACCTTTCATTTTAAAATAATCTTTTACCTTCTGATAGCACTGAGAATAAAATCCAGATTCCTTCCTCTGTCTTAAAAAATTAAACAAATATAAACAAACAAAAAACTGTAAGATCTAGAGCCTGCTTTTCTTCTGAATTTCTCTTGAAAATGCCTCCTTATTTCAGAGTACTATATTAGTTTTCTACTACAGTATAACAAGTTATGCAAGCATAACTACTTAAAGCACCCATTTGTAACCTTACAGATTCAGTAGGTCAGAGGTCTCAGCATGCCATAACTATGCTCACCGGTCAGGTCCTCCCAAAGCTGAAATGAAGCTGTCAGCTGGGGCAGTGTTCTCATCTGGAGCTTGAGCCCTCCATGAGATTCATTTAAATTGTTGGCAGAATTTGGATTCTGTGGTTGTAGGACTTAATTCCCCATTTCTAGCTGGCTGGTACATAGTGTTATTCACAACTGCTAAAAGCCACTCTCAGCTCCTATCCATAGGACTCCTCCATAGGCAGTTCATAACACAGCTCCCTGCTTGCTTTTGATTGCTTGCTTGCTTTCAGGTTGATAGGAAAAACTGTGCTTCTTGAAATCTTTCTAGATTCTTTTAAGATCCCATTTAATTAGCTCAGGGCCATCTAAGGTACTCTCCACTTTCTTAGAGTCCACTGATTAGGGAGTTCACAGCAGCACCTACTTTAGTGTTTGAATAATTGAGAAAAGGTGTGTGTATCCCATGGGGTGGGACTCTTGGGGGTTATCTTAGAATTCTTCCTATCACAGTGACCAAGACCAAAGCCTGCCTGAAACTGTTCAGATCTTAAACCTGAAAACATCTCACATTCCAAGAACCATCTCACTCCTGAGCAAAACTTGTCCTACTAAATTCCCATTGTGTTGAACTTTTTTGGTTCCTCAAAAACATCTAGCTCATGTTTCCTTAAGGGTTTAACATTAGCACTTATACCTATAATGTATTTTCTTCTTGTCATTCGCATTTCACATTCAATGTCATCTTCAGAGCTTATATTCTCTGGAGAGTAGGCAGCAAATAAAGAATAATTGTAACCAATTAATAATATGTCATATGTTAGAGGATGAGAAGTTTTATGAGAAAAAGATGAAACAAGCTAATGAAGATAGTAGTGTTGCAATTCTGAATGCAGTGTCAGGATATCCCCTTGAAAAGGTGATATTTGAGCAGATATTTGAAGGGAGTAAGGGCATTAGCCCAGTGGATTTGTGGAGGGATTAGATTCCATATAGGGGGAATAGCCGGTGCTAATTCTTAAGGTGGATGCCTGAGATAATCAAGAATATGCAAACAAGAAAATGAAACAACAGAAGTGGAGTTAGAAAAAGCATCCTAGGAGATGAGTTCATAGATGCAACAGACAACAGTGTAAGTCCTCATAGAGGGTTGTAAAATTTTGGTTACTGAAATGGGAAGTCTTGGGAAGATGCTAGGGAACTTCGATCAGAAGAGGAGCATGATCTGACCGAAATTTTACAAATTCCCTCTGGCTTCTATGTTGAAAATAGACTGGGTTTGGGGGAAAGGAAGAATTAGGGAGAGCATTTAGGAGACTGCAGTGGTCTGATTATTTATGGTGATTGAGTGTAGTCTGTTAATAGCATAAGCAATGAAATGTGATGAATGCAGATATAGTCCCAAATCCATCATGCAATTACAAAGGATTCCTTTTGTGTGTCAGCTATATTACCCACAGTTTACGCATTATTTCTGGGTGTGCCTGTGAGGATGTTTCTGAAAGAGATTAGCATTTGAATTAGTAGATTGCCCTCCCAGTGTGGGTAGGCATCATCCAATCTGTTGAGGGCTGGAACAGAACAAAAGATGGAAGAAGGAGTATTTTGCCCCTTCCTGCCTGAGAGCTTCAGCTGAGACAGTTGATCCCCTGCACTCAGCGTCCTGGTGGCAGGTCTTCATATCTGTACTGGAATGTGTATTACTGGCTTGCCTGGTTCTCAGGACTCAAAATAAATTAACCGCTTTCTGGCGTCTCCAGCCTGGAGACAGCAGATGGTGGGACTTCTCTTCTTTCATAATTGCATGAGCTGATTTGTCATAATAAATTTCTCTATACATATAGACAGATATGGATATATGTCCTACTGGTTCTGTTCCCCTAGAGAAGCCTGAATAATAAACTCAGCCAAAGTGTTACATAAAGGTCAAAGCCTTGCTAGGGAAAATGTGGGATCCTGCAACATGAGATGGGGAGGTTTGGATGTATGCACCTGGGGATGTTGGCTCTGCAGACCCCTCAACCCTCCCCCCCCCAGGTTTACAGAAGTAGGCCACCCTTCTCTTGTTAAGAGCTAGCATTTCTACCATGCTGAATGATGTTACAGGTCACCCTCTACCCCCTCTGCCCCCTGCCATGTGACAGATGAACCTCTCAGGAGCTTTTCCTAATACTTTTTCTGGCTTCCTCCAGTGCAACAACCCGTCCTAACCCATCTGGAGAGGTGCTGGGCCTCATAAGTGATGAAACAGACTATATAACTGGAGAGTTTTAAGAATTTGTTAGTTTGTTCAAGCAGGAGCCAAGAAAATACTCCTAGGTTTGGAATTTGAGGATGGTTACTTAAAGGGGCTAGAATGTGAGACTGAACAAAAAATAATTCACTTGGGTTCATTGTTCTGGGGACACAGAGTTTAACACTCTGGAAAGGACTGCAGGGAATGAAGCAAACTCCCTACTAAGGTGTTTTTTAGAGTCTTGGAAAAAACAAGGCCTGTGCTCAGTGAAGTGGAAATGCCTGAGTTATGTGAACAGATGGCTGAGAAAGGAATAAAGGGACTTAGGTCAGTGGCTATGCTAGAATGGGTATATGTAAAAGGCAAGGAGACCCACCTGAACCATCTGTAGAAGGGATGAGAGGACATACCATTCACCTACAGCCTTAGGCATGCTCTGCTGAGGGATGGAGGTGTGACATCATTCCAGTGACAAAGCTCAGAATCCTTAAGAAGTTACTAGCAGCTCGCCTTTGCAGGCGGGGGCTGAAGGCAGTCTCAACTGTCACAGGGCTCAAGTCATTAACTTCCACAGGGAGGATGCTCCCCACCAACAGAAGCCAGGTGGCACTATTTAATCACCAGAAGCCAGGAGGCTGCAATTATAATGGTTAAAGCAAGGTCAGTGGAGACACCAAGGGGGTGTTATCTTCAGAGAATTGTGGAGATGGTTAATAGAGCATAGCATTCCCAGGGACAAAACAGATGAGCTGTCGAGACGGGTGCTGCTTAGCATCTATAACCAAAATAGGCAAAGATGCAGGAGCAGAAGGATGAGGGCAATTGCCCCAATACAAAGTAATGAGCTCTTTTTCATTTGCCTGAGGCAGTTTTCAAATCTGGAACCCATTGATTGATTAAAAGCGGCCTCCTCCCTAGAAGAAAGAGCCTCTCAGCAATTACAGACTATAATGATTCCCCCAGTCCTTCCCTCAATGGGAGCTATGACCATTTACTCAGGTCACTGTACAGCAAGTTAGGAGGAATACGGGAACAGCTGGGGAACTGGGGTCTGAGTAGACATTAAGGTATTATCATGGCATAAAGTGGAAGCTTATTGGAACCCTATAATAAAGGGAGTCTTGGCTAAAGTCCAGGTCATAGTGGACAAGTAGAATTGACCATATATTCCTTTCTGCAACACCCAAGTGTAAAATTTGAATTCTTCTACTTTGCAATTAGAATAATCTCCCACAACCTTAGCCCATAGGGAAGAGTACTCATAGTAGGTAAGGCCAGGTGGAAACCCATGAAACTGCCCTCCCCCAACCAAGATAGCAAATAAATGAAAAGGAATATTGCATCTCAGGAATAGAGAAGGGGGTGGGATGACAGAAATTAACATCACTATTAATGATGTGAAGAATTAAGAGGTGATGGCCCCAATCATAAATGCATTTAATTTGCCAGTCTAGCCCCTAGAGAAACTGACGAGTCTCTTAAGAATGACTTTAGACTACTACAGACTTAGTCAAGGAACATCTGTGGTTGCTGCTGTTGTGCCAAACACAGCACATTTAGTCTTCCTCCGGGCTGCGTTCATGCTCTGCCCTCCGTCACGAAACAGTACAAAGAGATCTGAACCACCTGAATATCGCCAGGGTATCCCATTGATGAGTGATATTGATGAGACCATACCAATTGCACAGAACAAGCAAGAGATGGCTAGTACATTGGAGACCTCGATAAGACATATGTGCTTCATGAATTGAATGTTAAGACCTATGAAGATTCAGAGGTATGTCACTTTAGTGAAATTGAAGAGTGCAATAGTCAGGGCTTGGCCAGATAGATCCTCCAAAATGAGAGGCAAATTATTGCATCATATATCCCCTAGTACAAAGAAGGAAGCATGGGGCTTAGTCGGCCTCTTTGGATCTTGAAATGACATATCTAGGAATACTGCCCCAGACCATATACTAGGTGAAGGCTGCCAAATTTGAGCTGGTCCCAGAGTAGTACAAAGCTCTGGAGCTGGTCCAGGATATAGTGCAAACAGCCCTGCCTCTTCGGCCAAACAACTAAACAGACCCTATCATGTGGAGGTCCCAGTGGTGGGAAGAGTTGCAGTATGGTGCCCGTAGCCAACAGGCGTGTCACAGTGCAGGCCCCTGAGAATCTGCAGCAAGGCCATAGGACAGAACTATATACTTTGTGAGAAACAGCTCCAGGCACGCTTTTGTTCCTTAGTAGAGATGAATACTGACCCAGGGAAAGCCTGCCCTGACAAACCATAAGGTTTGACAGGCCCAGCAATTCATCATAAAACAGAAATGGTACATCTGAAATCAAGCCCAAACTCTCAGATTTTGTTACAGCTTTCGTTTTTTTCACATGCACCAACTATTACAAGTTTCTTGTTCTTAATTGATAATGAGCAGGCCACTCTCTTTTCGAAGCTGGTGTTAAACACAGTTGTATTAATCTAATGAACATTTAAAATCATCTCTAATATGTGGAACTTTTTTGTAGTAGGCATGCATTGTCAAAATAAACTAGACAAATGTTGCTAAGGTATTTGTCAATACTTACAAAACCTGCCATAGTTATATATAGTTCTTGACATGTTGTTTTATACTGATAGATTTGTACAGTTGGTGTTCTGCACAATCTCACAATAGCTCTGTAACGAGCTAAGTACTTGGGACACCTGAGTGGCTCAGATAGTTAAGCATCTGTCTTTGGCTCAGGTCTTGATCCCAGAGTCCTAAGATAGAGACCCTCTTCCGGCTCTGGCTCAGTGGGGAGCCTGCTTCTCCCATTCCATCTACTATTCCCCCTGCTTATGAAACAAAATCTTTAAAAAAAAAAAGTTAAGTACTTGTTTAAATCATTCTCCAAAATTCCAAGATATCCAAAAGTAAAGAAATACTTACATTTTAGTATAGATTACATAATGAAATATTATGTCACCATTTGAAAATATGGTTTTAAAGAAAATTAAATGCGGGGCACCTGCGTGGCTCAGTTGGTTGGGCATCTGACTCTTGACTTCTACTCAGGTCATGATCTCAGGGTCGTGGGATCCAGCCCACATCAGGCTCCATACTCAGTGAAGAATCTGTTCGTCCCTCTTCCTCTGATCCTTCCCACATCCTGCTTGCATGGGCAGTCTCTCTCTTAAGTAAATAAATGAAATATTTTTAAACAAAATTAAATGGTGATGGTATGAATAATTCTCATGGGACAATATTAAGTTAAAATAGTCTAAACATGCTACTTATATAATTATGTTTATTGTGTTTAAATATATTTCTTTTCCATATATTCTAAAATGAATATCATTTTATAATATGAAAAGCAAATATGTATTACGTTAATATATGATGAATGATTTTCCCTGACGTTACTATGAAATTATTGAAGTTATATTATCTCTTATATTCATATATCAAAGTTTTATCTACTTTCTATAACTTGATGACGGGAAATGGCATCATAACTTTCTCCACATAGTTTTATCAAGTATCCATTTTGCTGAAAATGTATTCATTATAATAATGCATAATATATAATAATAACACTATATATATTTATTCAAACAGAAGCCCTGTGTTGAGAACACACAAAACATAGTGATCATACTAAGGACAGCACCAAGAATCTATTGCTAAATGATGTGTACTTCCTGCCCAAAAACAAAATAACAAAATGACATAAATGAACTCAATCTCCAGAAAATAAAATATATAAGGATATAGATATGTACCTTTAAATATATATATAAGATTATATATATATTATATATATAATATATATATCTTGCAACTCTCTGCTTAGCATGTTCAATCTTCTAGATTTTTGGACTTATGTAATATAATTATAATGCCTATTTCAATATTCTTGTCTATTAATTCTAATATCTGTGTCAGCTGTACATTGGTTTCAAATGTTTCATTTTTCTCCTTGGTGTGTTTCATATTTTCCTGCCTTTTTTTCATGACTGGTAATTTTCACTGGATACCAGACATTATAAATTTAACCTTGTTTGGTGCTAGATATATTTTTTTTAATTTCCCTTTAAATATTCTTGAGTCTTGTTCTGAGCCACAGCTAAGCTACTTGGAAACAGTTTGATTCTTTCTGACATTTCTTTTAAGATTTATTTAGGTAGAACAAGAGTAGCATTTCTTCTAAAGCTGATCATTGCCATTTAGTGAGGTTTGTTTGTGTCCCTTCTAAAAAAGATATGCTGAAGTTCCAATACCCAGTACCTCAGATTGTGACATCATTAGGAAATATGGTATTTGCAGATTTCAACAAGTGAAAATGAGGTCACTACTGTAGGCCCTATTATGACTGATATCAGTATAAAAAGGGGAAGAGTGGATACAGACCCACATAGGAATAAGATAGCCATGTTAAAGTATGGGCAGGGATTAGAGTTACCCTGCTCTGAGTCAAGAACACCAGGGGCCAGCAGAAGTTAGGAAGGTGATAGGGCACAGATTCTCCCTTACAACCCTCAGAGGGAACCAACTGGGCCAACTCCTGATTTCAGACTTGTAACTTCCAGATCTGTAAGACAATACGTTTCTTTTACTTAAACCACACATTCTGTGGAATTTTATTGCTATTGCCCTGGGAAATTACTGTATGACAGAACACTTTCTGAGCACTCTACTCTTTGTGAACAATGAAGTTTTCCTGTTTGGTTGTAATAATAGCACCCCCACCCCCTTTTCTTAAACTATAGAAAATAAACTGAGATTTACTGGATGGGAGGTGGATGAAGGATAGGCTAAATGCCTGATGGGGATTAAGGAGGGCATTTGTCGTGCTAAACACTGGGTGTTCTAGGTAAGTGATGAATCACTAAACTTTACTCCAGAAACCTATATTACACTATATGTTAACTAATTAGAATTTAAATAAAGACTTGAAACAAACAACAACAACAACAACAACAATTGGCGCTGTTTTAGTTCTCCTTGAGGGCTGGCTATTGTTATTTCAAATCCTTTGAGGTGGTGCTACAGCCTTGAGTAGCTTTCTCTCTTGCATACACTGATTTATACTCTGCTGAAGCCTTGAGTGTATCCTCTTTAGTCCTCCAGAGTTTTTCTCTCTGTCCAGTTTTGTTCTCTTCTATACTCTGCCTTACTATATAATATATATAATGAGCTGTTCTCCCCCTAACTCTCAGCTGTCTCCTTAACCAGTGGAATCCCCTGTGCCCCACCTGCTTTCTCCTCCATGCTGCAACCTGGAAACTCTTTCAAGACTGTAAACTTGGGGCGCCCCGGTGGCTCAGTCATTAAGCTTCTGCCTTAGGCTCAGGCCATGATCCTGGAGTCCCAGGAAGAAGCCAGCACTGGCCTCCCTGCTCAGCAGGAACCCTGCTTTGCTGTCTCACTTCCCCTGCTTGTGGTTCCTCTCTAGCTGTGTTTCTCTCTGTGAAAGAAAGAAGCAAGAAAGAAAGAAAGAAAGAAAGAGAGAGAGAGAGAGAGAGAGAGAGGAAGGAAGGAAGGAAGGAAGGAAGGAAGGAAGGAAGGAAGGAAGGAAGGAAGGAAACAAGGGAGGAAGGGAAGGAGGGAGGGAGGGAGGAAGGAAGGAAGAAAAGAAAGAAGGAAAAGACTGTAAACTTAGTGTGAGGAATTATAAGGCTTACCACATTATTTCTCAGGGATAAATGATGACCTTCATTACCTCATGTCCAATGTCTTGAAAACCATTGTTTCATACATTTTGTCTAGTTTTTTTTTTTTTTTCATTGTTTCAGAGGTATGGGTAAAACCACTCTCTGTTACTCTGTCTTGAGCACAGTGAAAGTCTATTCTTATCTATGCAATATTTGTCTTTATTACTGGCATATTTTTATACATTTCTCCTCAGTATCCAGAATGAAACTTTAAAACTATACTTTAGGACATACCACTGGTGTACTTTGAGAGACTCTTTGAATAAAATCCAAAATCTATAGTATATAAGCTCTCTTTCTTGGTCTGCTTTGTGCCTATTTATCTGACCTCATCCCCACTTCAGCTGGGATGCATCACCTATTGGCCTTCCTTGATTTCCTCACAGACATAAGTTTATCCTCAGAGTGTTTACACTTGATGTTCTCTGTGCCTGGAATGCATTTCCCAGAGATTTTCTCATAGCTGCCTGTCTTTCATCATTCAGGTCTCAGCCCAAATATCTCTTCCCCAGAAAGTATTTCCTAAACCAATCTAACCTAGCATCCCTATCTCTTGCCTCTGGTACCCTGTTTTATTTTATTTATATCACTTTTCCTTATCTGAAGTAATTTCTTTAGTTTCCCATATTCTCTCAGAAAATAAATTCCAGGAGAAATGTGAATTCTACTTTCTTATTCGAAGCTAAATCTTCAGCCCTGAATTTCATGTATAGTGCATAATTTTCTGTATGTTGAATATTGCATGTTTCACATGTAGTAAAAATAATTATGTTCACTGACAATTTCATTGTATGTATTCATTCACATTTGATTATTTTCTCCAAGTTACCCTTTACTTTTCCAGAGAAGGAAAATGGGGTTGATGGAAATATTTTTTTGGTGTAGATAGATAATGATGTTCACACTTAACAAAAGTTGCAACTGGAGTTTCAGAAAGATCAGTGTCTATGGAGTAGTAGTGCTCATTAAATGCTTTTGAGCACTGGATACATTGCTTTCAGAAAAGAATGTAATTAGCTAAATATATATAAGTGGCATTTTATATTGCACACTCTCACACAAAAACAATATATTACTATAAAATAATTATGTTTACGTTATCTGTTCATGTTATAGTAGAAAAGAAATATGGTAACATTATTCTATAGAGATAAAAAGTGTTTTCTTCTACACTACCTAAAAATATGTTCCTGGTATTAAATAGTAATATAATCAGAAACTTAATATGTATATTTGAGTTAGTATTTATTATTCCCCAACATCTGTCATTTCCATAAGTATAATGTCTATTATTGCTCTGAGGAAAATCCCATCTTCAAATGTGAAACCTGAGAAGGAAACGTAGCCATATTCTTTTGTTGATTTAAAAATGATAATGATTGGAAAACTCCAAGCCAAATATTTAGTAAATGAAATTCTTAGTATTATGTAAAAGAACTATAGCTACAGTATATCAGTGCTAGAAAAATATTATTCCTATCTTGTTGGAAATAAAGGAAATATCAAACAGGAAAATAGAAAGATGTGTATGTAAATACGTGCTTTTAGTTAGAGATTTGAGTTGGCAAGTCTCTCTTAATACAGAGTAATGGCTTTTATACTGGGAGTGGGGAGCACTATTATATCCTTTTATACAAATCACGTTCTATACTGCAAACAGGCATCAATTGAATCAGCCTTCTTTCAACTCTTATTACAAAGCAACATTACTGGGGTCATAAAAAGGTAACTTCAGACACTATAGGCTGAAAAAAGAATTCCATTACAACCATCCAGGGTCATCTTTGTCCTCCAGTTCTGCTAAGCATCAGCCCTGAATTTCATGTATAGTGCATAATTTTCTGTATGTTAAATATTGCATGTTTCACATGTAGTAAAAATAATATGTATGTTCACTGACAGTTTCATTGTATGTATTCACATTTGATTATTTTCTCCAAGTTACCCTTTACTTTTCCAGAGAAGGAAAATGGGGTGGAAATATTTCTTGGTGTAGATAGATAATGATGTTCACACTTAACAAAAGTTGCAACTGGAGTTTCAGAAAGGGGAAACCTACATATATATTTATGAAATGCATGAACAACCTAGTTTTTTGAGGAAGGGGCTTACTGCTGTGGGCAAGTATTTCTAAATACTGAGCTTGAGTCTTATATCTGCTTACATAAGCAAGGCTGGGAAACCACTGTCTTCCTGGCTGACTGATTAGGACAAATAAGAATAATTTTCTCTGTGGGTAAGCCCACTCCCAAGAAGAAAGAAGAGGAACAGGCTATCCTACCTAAGGATCTGAAATGATGAACAGCTCAAGTGGTAGTCAAAATCTTCTCCATCTATGAACAAAGGCATATTCCATCTGTGACTCCTATATATCCTATGATATTTTCTTCATGGTCATGGTCAAAGATGGTTTACCAACACTGTCTCTTTATTCCAAGCTATTGGAAATGCTGGACAAGCAAGTTCTTTTTAACAATATAATCCAGAATTTATATACATCATTTTGTTAATTTCTTTTCATTAGAGCTTAGGTGCATGGCCACAAATAGCCCCATAAAGAAGGCTTAGTGATTGTGATATTTTGAAACAGATATTTATTTGGTCTTCATCCATTGTTCCTGGCACAGAATTCCTAAAACCCTTGGAATTTCCTAAGTGCTGAGAGCAAGAAAGGTGTCTTTTGTTATGTTAATGGATGAATTTTGGACCCTCTCTAAGGATAGGACTGGTTGTCACAGAACCAACAATGAGATTAGAATGTTGGAACTTTTAATCCCACCTTCTTAGTGGGCTTTTTATTTTATGAAAACTTAAAAAACAGAATTTGGTTGGGGCGCCTGGGTGGCTCAGTCGTTAAGAGTTTGCCTTTGGCTCTGGTCATGATCCCAGAGTCCCAGGATCAAGCCCAGCAGCGTTGGGCTCCCAGCTCAGCGGGAAGCTTGCTTCTTCCTCTCTTACTCCCTCTGCTTGTGTTCCCTCTCTAGCTGTGTTTCTCTCTGCCAAATAAATAAATAAAATTTTTTAAAAAATAGTTTTTGGTTTTATGTGAATTTATAACTTATAATTTAGAATACCTACTATTGCATCTTATAGTTATTTGTTTTGGACATGTGGTATATATAATGTGAATCCACTCATCTACAAAATGCCAACTTTAAGTTCAAATAGCAAGAGATACATTTAGTTCCTCAGGATTAGTCATCCCTCCTCAGAATTCCTATAATAAGTTTTTTCATATTTCTCCCCTTTCTCTTAATAAATTGAATTTTAATTTATTTAAATACTTTTTTTTTCTATTTAGTTGGTGTGATCACCCAAAGTCATAAATTATCTTTTTCTCATCAGTTCAGGGCCTGGCATATAATAAGCACTCAATCAGTATTTATTGAAACTTACAAAGAACAAAACCAGAATGTCAATTTATTATTTGTTATTTAAAATAATTAAAAGAGAAGCAGTCAAGTGTCCCGACAAACTAAAGCTAGACTTTGTTGCAGTGACACACAGCTCCCAAATCTTAGGGGTTAACACAATAAAAATTTGTCACTCACATATAATACGCCATAGGTCTAGACGCTCCATAGCAGCTTTCTGCTATGAGTAACTATGATCCAAGATGTTTTGACTCTACCCTAGTGATTTTGCCATTTCAATATGAAATCAACACTTCTGTTACAGTAGAGGAAGGAAGAGAGGAACCTAAGAACTCTACAGGGAGTTATTCTGCCTTATCCAAGAAGTGCCTTATGTAAGGTTTTTCGTCGCAAATAGAATGGAGACCGCAAAGGCAAACAGGATCCAAAGAGTAAGCTTTATTTCAAGCACCCTCAGGCGAGGTTCCGCAACTTGGGAGAGGAGAGTCAGGGAAGTCTCGCCGGGGTTGGGGAGTATAAGGGTTTTTAAGCCTTATTGGTTCTGGGTCTGGATTCAGGTGGGTTTTTTCCTATATTAGGAAAGGGAACATGGTGTTCCTAGGTGATTGGATGGGAGTGGGGAAGGTCCAGACAATGGTGGATGGTCCCTGGCTGGAAAGTCACATATGGGAAATTTCAGTCTCCGGCTAGGTGGCTAGGTTTTGATGTACTGGAGATGACATGGTGGCCACGGGCTGCTTTGGAGGGAAGATCAGCCATCTTGACTCAGTCTGTGATATCCGCCAGTTTGGGTGTCCTTGTCTTTCAGCCAGCCCAACACCTTATATGTTTGTTCATGTTTCAACAACCTAAACTGGTCACACTGCCCACCTAACTGTATAGGGACTGGAAATACAGTCTTCACTTAAATCCAAAAAAGAAAAGAAAACTAAAAGGAAACTATTGATGATTACTAGTAGTGTCTACCATAAGAGTAAATCATAATAACTTAAACGCATTGGAGCAAATTTTGAAATTAGGGTTTTACAGTCTTCATAAAGGAAACTTTATTCTGCATTATCCAAAAAATTAAACACATTTAATTAAACCAGTATTTACTCACTCCAGTTAATTTTCAAAGATTATAATTTCAACTGTTTTGTTAATAAGAACAACAATTATGGAGAATGGAAGTCCATACTTAGCCGCAGACCAGAAGCACGGTCATTCATATGGGTTCCCTCTGCAAGGCACAGAATGCCATGACCCTCCCTCAAAGTGAGGGAGTTAGGCAAAGTCGTGGTCATCGATGCCATGCAGCTTTGCTTTCTTTGTTCTCCCTTTTCACTTGATTAGTTCTGAAAAACACTTTTCTCCTTATACCTACAATTATATCAGACCTTTCTCTGCTCCTACTTTTAGCTTGCTTACCTCAAGCCTCAAGTTCCACCCTACTCCTTTAAGACATGGTAATTAATAGAAATAATGAGAAAAACCATCATAGTAGTATGGTAGCTGCATTGTGACTAGCTTAGTTCAAATAAAAGAAATCTTGTAACCACATGACCGCATGCTCACTTCCCTGCGTTTACGGGAGGAAGAAAGTCCTGATGGGATAATGATTGATAAAACCCACCTGAGCAGAACACTTGATGTGCATCAGTAAATTTAAGATCTGTCTTTGTAATTGTTCCTTAGATTAGACTTTAACCAGAACATGCTATAAATAAAGAGCCCTGAGAACAATGTTTTCGGGAGATCCCCACACCACTCTTCGAGTCCAGTCTCCTCATTTTGCCAACACCGTCCCCCACCGTCCCCACCCTTTGGTCCCCACTGTTGCTGGGGCTGGCCCCTGGCAATACATTTTTCTAGAAATACAAATTTTACGCTTTTATGAAAACAAACGATCTGAGAATAACATATATGAACAACACTGTTTCAAATCTTTATAGGTTCATTTTATTGTGTCTTACACCTACATTATTCTATTATTCTATAGACCTACACTGACTCATATCAGAAGAAAGCATCATACAAACCCCCTCACTAGAATGCCTACTTTAGGGATGTCAAAAATATCTGCTCTCTCAGATGAGAATTTCCTCTTTATTATAATACTTGAGAGAAATTGACTCCAGATCTTAGAAACAGAAAAACAAATAAAACAAAAACAGATATTCCAAACAACCAGTTTGCTTATTCTTTTGAGTGATATAAAAATGATTGTACTTTGTTCTTTGTTTTGATCGCGTCCTTGTGCCATGATATTACATCCTCACTTCTGTCAGCTACATGGGCCATGTGGTTGAATTTTTGTTCATTTATATCTTTTTGGCTGTATTATTTTGCAGACCATATTGTCTTTCCATGTGACTCTAACAATTTTTTTTTTATATTTTAGAATTTTACATTTTTATAATTGTCTGAAATGGTGGAAGATGGTAAACAGATAATCAAGTTACTCCTATATTCATTTTTAGGAATAAATACAACTACTAAAGGATTTGACCCTTATCACCTCTAGTCAGGTCATTTTTATCCCCATAGGCTTATTAGGAAAAACTCCTGTGTTTCTCATCTACTGTTCATTCAGACCACTTCTGTGTCCAGATTTTTTTTTTTTTCTTACCAGCTTGGGTGTCCTGAAATTCAATTCAGTTCTACACTATGTACAGATTACTCTATTTACCTTGGAGTTAGCAGTAGATTCTGCAAGTGAAGGGCTTAGTCCCATAAGACTGCCCCCACTTCACTCTCTAGTCACAAATCCCAGGTTGTCATGAGCCCCTCCTTGGGTTTGATAATTTGCTAGAAAGGCTCAGAGAATTCAGGAAAACACTTATATTTACTGGCTTATAATATAATAAATGATATGATAAAGGACACAGATGAATAGCCAGGTAAAGAGCTACAAAGGGCAAGTTCTGGAAGAGTCCCAAGCATAGGAGCTTATGTCCCTCTGGAGTTAGGGTGCACCACCCTTCCAGCATGTGAATGTATTCAACAACCCAGAATCTCTCTGAACACCATACACTTAGGATTTTAAGGAGGTTTTATCATGTCATGTCACATGATTGACTCATGATTGACTCATTTCCCTGGTCGTCTGGCCTGGGGAGAGAGGAGGGGTGGCAGAAGGAGAGGAGGTGGTGAGGGATGGAAGTTCCAGGCTTCTAATCTTGGTCTTTCTAGTGACCAGTCCATATCCAGAAGCCTGCCAAGAATCATCTCATTACAACAAAAGATGTTCCTATCACCCGGAAATTGCACAGGATTTAGGAGTTCTGTGTCAGACATTCCTATCACTCAGGAATTTACAATGGTTTTGGAGCTCTGTGTCAGAAACTAGGGTCAAATACCAATTCATAGCAGGAACTGAAGGTATATATTTTCTATTATTTCAAAATCAAAATGCTGTTTGGTGATTGTAAAATATGATTAGGAAAGATTGGTATAGGACTTAAAATGTTAAATGGCATCAGGTTAAAACAACCTAATACCTCAGTCCTTCAGTTATGGACATAGACCATTGGGAATGCATTTCATTCTTGGGCTTGATCAGGCTAGTTTCTTCCTGGACAGGTTTAAGAAGGGATGGAGGCATATCAATATTTATACCTGTAGTCACTTTCCAAGGTTTTCTTCCTAAACAAACCTCCTCTTTTAGATTTTTTATTTGCTATATTCTTTCTTAAGATACGTTAAAATTTTGGCTCCCAGGTGCCTCAGTGGGTTAAGCCTCTGCCTTCGGCTCAGGTCATGATTCCAGGGTCCTGGGCTCAAGGCCCATGTACTGCTCTCTGCTCAGCAGGGAGCCTGTTTCCTCTGCTCTCTCTGCCTGCCTCTCTGCCTACTTGTGATCTCCTTCTCTGTCAAATAAATAAATAAAATCTTAAAAAAAAAGATACATTAAAATTCTTCACTCAGAATATAATCTAGTCATTCTGGTATGGAAATTACTTCAAGTGGTCTCGAGGTTTATGTTTATCTCTACACTTTTCAAAATGAGTCATAATGATTTTTTTGCTTATGTGAGCATTTCACTGATAGATTTCCCTAAGAAAGTGGTCTAGATTCAAACATCTCTGGAAAATACTGTCAAATTCCTTCTTTATATGACCTTAAACTTTCTTTTCCATATTTCTTATAGAAAGCACAACTGAGAAAAACAATCATAAAAGTTTCCTTAAAAAATGTAGTTTAATTTTCAGCTGAGCACTGGAAGAGGAATTTGACAAAAGGTTTTGATCATTTCCTAAGTAAACCAAACATCATACATGTGTTAGCATATGATTTCAAAGAGCTACTCTCATCATAATACTAAGTATATCCAAAAAGCTTCTCAAAGAACATTATCTTGGGGTTCCTGGGTGGCTCAGTCAGCTAAATGTCTGACTCTTGATTTTGGGTAAGGTTTTGATTTCAGGATTGTGGGATCAAGCCCCATCTCAGGCTCAGAGCTCAATGCAGAGTCTTCTCATCCTTCCCCCTCTGCTCCCCATCCCTATCATGCCCACTCTCTCTCTTTTTCTTGAATAAACAAATAAAATCTTTTTAAAAATCATTATGAAAGAACACTATCTTTTCTCTAACAAAATCTTTTTTTGGTAATCTTTTATTTATCATATCTATGCAAATAGCTCCAAAGTCTTAGTCTCAACTCTTGACCTTTTTGATTTGTTTACAAATTTCTCTCACATGATGTCAGTTCTCATTTCCTCCTCTGTTCCTGTGAATTCTCATAGTTTTATTCTTTACCTTTGTTGTAGGGCACACCACTTTAAACTTTGTGTTTGTGTTATCTCATCCAATAGACTGAAACTTCCAGTACCTATAGGCAACTTTAGAGATGGGAATTTCCTTTTCAAGTATATTAAACAATTCCTGACTGGGGTGGGGGGAGGTAGGGGGGTGGAGGATGGACCTATTTTCCACTTTTTTTTTTAACCAAAAACATATATAATTCATATATCAGGCAAAACTATTAACTAGTTTCCAGAAGTGGAACTGAAACACTATGAGGTAGTGCTGCATTAGAATGGTAAATACTTAAAACATTTCTTCTGAAACATTGATTGAGACAGCTTCATATAGTGTAATGACCTCTCTCAGTACCAGCTACGTTTGAGATGTCCCATTTTTGACATTAGACACATTTCTCAAAATGTCTACACATAACTCTAATAGTCTATCAGGTGAATTTAGAAAGTAATTCTAGAATTTTTTCTTACACATAATTTTCTTAAAAACATGGGAGCTCTGGGTGGTTCAGTTGGTTAGGCATGGAACTCTTGAATTCAGCTCAGGTCATGATATCAGGACCATGAGATTGAACCCAGCATCTAGCTCTACACTCAGCAGGGAGTCTACTTGAGATTATGTCCCTCTCCCTCTCCTTCCACCACTGCCCACTGCTCATTCACTCATTCTCTAAAGTAAATAAATAAATATTTTTAGGGTGCCTAAGTGGCTCAGTTGGTTAAGCAACTGCCTTCAGCTCAGGTCATGATCCTGGAGTCCCAGGATCGAGCCCCACATGGGGCTCCCTGCTCACGGGAAGCCTGCTTCTCCCTCTCTCACTCCGCCTGCTTGTGTTCCCTCTCTCGCTGTGTTTCTCTCTGTCAAATAAATAAATAAAATATTTTTTAAAAAGTAAATAAATATTTTTAAAAAATGTATATCATTTGGAAATGAATATGTATTTTTCTCTATAGTCACCCAAAACATTATACTGAGAGGTATCCAGATTCTATAAAGTTTTGCTATTAAAAATAAAGAGGTGTACCAGGAAAAAGTTAAACAGGTAAACTTTCTGTTAAAATTCTTTCACTCACAGTTAATGGAAATTAACTTGAGGTAATATAATTAAGGAAAAAAATTAAGATTTTATTTATTTATTTCACAGAGAGAAAGATCACAAGTAGGAAGAGAGGCAGGCGGAGAGAGAGGAGGAAGCAGGCTCCCTGCTGAGCAGAGAGCCCAATGTGAGCCTGGACCCCAGGACCCTAAGATCATGACCCCAGCTGAAGGCAGAGGCCTAACCGACCTAGCCACCCGGGTGCCCAATTAAGAAAATTATTAAAAGGATATTTAGTAACCTCACAGAATTCAAAGATAAACCCATCTACTAAACTTCAGAAAAGGTGGGAATAAAAGTTATTTTAGAGAGCTTGGTTGTAGAATTTCCCGTATGTTCTTTTCATAGAAGAATCTTAGGCCTGTTTTAGCCACAAATCAAAACCCAGATATTGCTCTGCAAATCAAAACGCTAAACCTTTGGGAGAAAGACTCTGATTGGTCTGCTTGATTCAGGTGTTCCACTGCTAGGCAAGTCAGCTTCGGCTGGGAAAAGTCATCAGCACAAAGCTGACTGCTTTTGGACCACCCATATGGGTCAGGTAGGTGGTTCTTATATTCAGGAAGTTTAGCTTAGTAGTGCCAAAGCTTTTCTTGATTATTTGTATCTGAATCATCTATAAATCAGTGGGGGTGTGTGATGGAACTTATTTTCCACTACTGAAACTAACATTAAGTACATTTATGCAGTAGACATATGCTGAATTCATATTTCCTTTGCTACCACATTTTTTCCTAAAGACCTGTAATATATCACACAATCACTACTCAAAGCACAGAACTTGGAAACATTTATTATGATGTTTTCATTTCAGAAAAATCCTTAAGTTCATTTTACATTAATCCAATGCATTTTGATGACAATGTTATTTTAAAAAGTGTTGAGTTTATTTTTCAAGTTAAAATAAGTTGAAGTCATTGGAATACGTTTCTTATGGAATTATTAAGATAATGCTGTCTGAGTGACAGGCAGTGAAATTTAGCTCAACTATTATGAAAAGAGTATGTTCTTTGCCTTATTTTATTGTGTCTTGTGTATTGAAAGATTGTAATTATTCCCTTTCAGTTCTCTTTGTCTGCTTCTTTAAGGAATTTCCTTAGTTGGATGAAGTCTATAACATCTGACATAAAATACACAAATATCTTGAAAAATTCTAAAGTAGCTTTCTTTGGCTTTCATGGTTTTGAAAATCTGAATTTGTTCAGAAATATATATATATTTTTTTTCTAAAAACGGATGTGCTAAAGCATAGTTAAAATCAAATATAAAGTATAACTTCATTGGGAAACCTTTATTATAATATTTGCTAAAGAATCTACAAAGTTATATATCCAGTTTCGTGAATATCAACTACAATAATATTACCAAAGGTAAATTTGAAACTTTATTCTTGCCTTCCCTGTCTGTCTTTCTCAAACCACAACACTCTATATTTTCAAAGTGAAATGGTTTGATTTGAATTGCAAATCTTATCACATATATAGTTTTATTCTTTTCTATCTGGATGAGTGACAGTGGTCTATAAGAGTTAACAAACCTTATCCAGTTTTAAATACATTTCTGGTATTGAAAGCTAACAGAGCTGAAAGTTGAATGGGAGAAAGCTCAGCTCCTGTATTCATTCTTTTATTTGTGTTCTGAAAGGGCCTTATGGAGGAAACCTGATAGAAATGTCATGGCATTACTAAATAGATCGAAGTCCAAGGTGGGAAAATAAAAGGTTGGCTTTGCTGCTTCTTTTGTCATTTTATAAGGAATGGATAGTGCTTTCAAAATGAGTGCCTGAGGCTATGCATGTCCTTTAATTTCTCAGACCCTGAGAAGAAGTGAATCCATCCCTCAATGGTCTACTGAAAGAAACCTTTAAAGAAACTCCATGTCCCAAGAACACACATCTCTTGTAAAGATGACAGCAAAATGGGGGGAAAATCTAAATGAAGAGGCATATATCGTTGTACACAGGGATAGCCAACACCCACTTGAGAGTTGATCCGGGGGGATTATCAGCATGACTGTATAGGAATTTATTTTCTGTGATTTGCTGTGCTTCATTTCACTGGAATATGGAGTTCATCTTTAAATTGTGTGTGAAGTAGAGTGATAATTTGGGCATCACGGGAGCTTACAGCTAGCTACATTGTTAGCATATGATAGTCAAACAAGTAAAAATACTGTACTCTGAGAAATGCCAAGAAAACTTAGTAATTTGTTTCTCATTTGAAACCACAAAGTATTGTGGAAAAGTAAGTCTTCGGAGTGATGCATTCTTGAGTTTATATACTCGCTTTATTTCTTTCTGCCTTTAGGTAGATTAGTTAACTCCTGGGCCTCTGTTTTTGCCCTTCTTAAATGAAGAAGGTGATGTAAACTATATTAAGCTTTCTGAAGAATTAATGGAAATAACCTAGGTAAAAACATCAGGACAAATTAAACATACAGTAGAGATTAATTTCCTTCCCCCCACTGAAATTAATTTGGTTCTAATGTGGATGGTTGTATTTACTCTTTTTTAACCAATGACAACAATTATAGAAGAATTTTAAGGATGATACAGAATTTCTGCCATTTAGAAAAATTAAAAATGATTAATCATTTCTTTTTACAAAGTATAACTGTTAATTAAAATTAAGGTAAGTAAAATGATTAAGTAAAAATGATGATCTGGAGGTCAACCTTAGGCAGACTAAGTGCATGTTAACCTCTTCTTTAATCAGTGAAGATTTAAGGGACAGAATAGGCTTAATACATATATTTGTCCTACAATATAATAATGCCTGAAAATACAGCAAATTTTGCCTAATTATGCAGTACTACCATTTATAAGAGAATGATAAACAGTTTTAGATTGAAAAAGAAGAACAGCTATAGCTTCAACCTAAAGTTAAGTAAGAAAAATAAAGTAAATTATATACCTGTTAGCTCTATAGTTTAAAAAGAGACAATACCTATAAACAAGTAACTATATGTCCCTGTTTTCCTGGGATAGTCCTGAGTTACATTTGAAATGCCAACTGTATTGTTAGTAGGGCTTGTTCCATTTTTAAATGAGCATTGTTAATATAATTATTAGAAGAAAACACATTTTTATAAACTTATTTTGGGAAAATCTTCCTAATGATGACTCAAAATCCAGATGCAATAAGAGAAAATATTGGTAAATTCAATTACACTGGAAAAGAAAAGCTATCATATGGAAAAATACCATAAACAAAGTCAAAAGAAAACCAAAAAACAGGAAAAAATGTTTGTAACATATATCACAGATAAAGGACTAATATATAATGGACTCTTAAAAACTGTAAAATAAAAAGACCAAATGCTCAATTTATAGAAAGGACAAAGTAAAGTTCAATAAAACTAGTCAGACTCATCAAGAGAAGAGGACTCCAATAAATAACATCAGATATGAAAAAGAAGTAGTTATAACTGACACCACAGAAATACAAAGGTTCTAAAGACATCATTGTTAGTACGCCAATAAATTGGAAACCAGCAGAAATGGATAAATTGCTAGAAAAATAAGACCTTCTAAAACTGAATCACAAAGAAATAGAAAATCTGAATAAATTGATTATAAGTAATGCAATTAAACTGGTCATTTAAAAACTCCCCAAGAAACAATCCAGAACCAGATAACTTCACAGTTGAATTTTACAAAACATTTAAAGAAGAGTTGGTACCTATCATTTTCAAATTGTTTCAAAATATTGAGGAGGAAGAGACACTTCCAAACTCATTTTACAAGGTTAACATTACCTTAATACCAAAACCAGAAAAAGACACTGAAAAAAAACAAAACAACAATGAAAAAGGACAATATCCCTGATGAACGTAAATGTAAAAATCTCAGTAAAATATTAAATCAAATTCAGCAATACAATAAGAATCATATATCATAATTACATAGGATTTATTCCATAAATCAATGTGATATACTGCATTAACAAAACAAAGGATAAAAATAATACGATTATTTCAATAGATTCAGAAAGAACATTTGACAAAATTGAACATCCATTTATGATAAAAACTCAACAAAGTGGATATAGAAGGAACATATCACAAGCTAATAAAGGCCATATGTGATGACAAAGCTACAGTTTGCATTATACTCAAAGACAGAAGACTGAAAGCTTTTCCTCTAAGATTAGAAAAAGACAAAGATGTGCATACTTGCCTTTTTTATTTAGCATAGTACTGGAATTCCTAGCTGCAGCAATATAAGAAAAGAAAAAGAAATAAAGGCATCTAAATCAGAAAAAAAAAAGGAATAAAACTATCATTATTTGCAGATGATAGGATAATATATATAAAATCATAAAATCTCCCCTGAAATGAATGTGATATTGTATGTCAATTATACTTCAATGAAAAAGGGCAAATTAATGATCAGCTTATGGGAAAAATATGATATGCAAAACAGCCTTAAATATGTTAAAATATACTCATTTTCAATCTCATTAAGAGAAATACAAGTTGAAACTACCACAAAATACCATTTTTCACCTATGAAGAGCATAAAAATTCAAAAGTCTGTTGCCTCACTATGCTGGCAGAAATGTGGGGAAAGAGACTTTCTCATACATTGCCAGTGAGAGGGCCAAGTGGCCCAATCCCACTTCTAGCATTTAACTGAAGTTATGACAACAGATACAAAACATCACATAAACAAACTTATTCACTTGAGTTATTTAACAAAATATTGAAAACAACCTAACATAATCTATTTCTATGGAAGCATAAACAAATGTTTGTGGAATCTCTATAAACACTATGGAATAGTTTCTGAGACATACTAAGTGAAAAATATAAAGTGTAAATACTGTTTCATATTCCATTGTTTCATAAGAAAGAAAAAGAGATCAGAAGGCAATGTATGCTTTTGCTATTTCTGTGAAAAAGAGACTAGGAAAACTCAATTAGGATAATAAAAAATCATTACTCAGAGAGAATAGGAAGTAATGTTATTAATGGGATAGTGCTGGGAGTGAAAGTTCACTGAGTTTAGCTTTTTATATAGTTTGACTTTTCAACCATATAAGTATTTCTCATATTCAAAAATAAAATTATAAGGGATAAAATAGTCACTCTAGTTGCATCTAAACAAAAACAAATAAACCAAACTTCATTTCAAATTAATAGCATACATAAGAAATAGAATAAACTCAAGTAACTTTCAGACACAGTCCTCTGACAGAACATACTTAGTGGTACATAGTCTTAGGATAAAAATAAGCACAAAGGAATTATACACGACCCTTGAATAACATGAGTGGTTAGGCACTAACCCCCTGCACAGTCGAAAATAATATAACTACTGACTCCCCCAAACAGGTAACTACTAATGGCCTACTGTTGACTGAAAGCCTTACCAATAACATCAACAGTCAATCAACATACACTTTGTAGGTTACATGTATTATATACAGTATTTTACAATAAAGTAAGCTAGTGGAAAGAAAATATTATTAGGAAAAGCATTTGGAAAAGAAAATACATTTACTTATTATAATTATATTGAAAAAAATCCTGTGTGTGAGTAGATTTGCGCACTTCAAACTGTGTTGTTCAAGGGTCACCTATATTTAGTTGGTTTAATTGTTGCCGTATGGATGTAGTTAAATCTAAAACTTCCTTGTGTATGATGCAGAATAGAGCACATATGTAAATATATTGATATTCTCAGGAACCAGAAGACTCAGTGTGGAAGAAGAAGATACAGACATTCAATGTGATGGTGAGGAAGAACTGTGGAAAAGAACGTGTGTGTGTCCTAGCTCTTTAGAAAGACTTGGAAGATTCTGGAAGAGCCTAGATGCAATGGCACATTAGCAATATATACTTCTTGAGCTGAGATATTGATTTTTAAGTACCATTCCCACTAAAGGGAACTAGGACTCCTTGAATAAAGAGTCTTAAGACTTTCTGTAAGTCTTAATAAGAATCTATCAGCTTGAGTTTGTACTTAAGTATACAGTTTCAGCTGTGTGACCTTGAGTTCATTATATATACATATCTCTCTGCCACAATTTCCTCCATCATCACAATGAGAATCATTGTAATAGCTTAATACTTAAATAGTGTTAACCATCTGCCAGACACTATGATCATTTCTGTTGTATGGGTTTCTGTGAGATAGTTGGTAACATGAAATCCAGAAACTATACATTAAAATGATATACTTTACTTATAAATTTAAGTATATTATAAACATAATTTAAGGAAAAACTTATAAAAATCATGACATTTATTTCTTTACTCTTCAAAGAGATTTTTCAAATTAATAAAATATTATTAACGCCACAGAAGGAAAATAACAAAGGAGATGAAAGGAACTTCACATAAAATAAACAAAAATGAAATAAGCAGGGGGAAAGTTTAAACTGACTAAAAAAAATCAAAGGAATACAATTAAAAATGAGTTCCAATGTGTCATTTTCAACTTAAAAATACTAAAACAAAATAATAAAAACTAAAAGCTAGCCAATGTTAATTAGGGTTCATGCTAACAGGACATTAAATATTAGGCAGAACTTTAAATCAGTAAAAATTCCCAAGAAACTCATATAGGGACCTCAAAAATGTATATAACTTTGATTCAGTAATTCCACTTCTTAGAATTTATCCTAAGTAAATAATCATGGTTTGTAGAAAGACACATTTACAGTGATTTTCCCCAGAATTGTTTATATTACCAAAAACTTGTAAGTAATACAAATGTTCCACCATGAAGGCAAGTTCATTACAAACATCCATGTAGTGAAACACCATGCAATCATTACTAACTACATTAAAGGAAATTACATATATTGTACATTTTTGCATTTTAAAGTATTATATTGTTTTAAAAATATAATCTAATATTTTAAATATGTGTTTTGTAATAATATAAAGACATTAGAAATCTGTATATCACAAAGTCAAAAGTACTTATCTCTAGATCTTAGTTTTATTTTCTATTTAGGTATGTGCATTTTAAGCTTTTTAAGGTATTCTTTTTATTGTAATGGATGTATATAACTTATGACAGGAAGAAGATAAAAGCTAGATTCAAATTACTACACATGATTTTGGAAACAAGATCAAGTCTTCAGAAAAACACACTTGAGATTCTAACATTTCTTCTCAATCCTTATAAAATTAACTTAATCAACTTTAAATTATATTAGCACATCCTTTCAGAGAACTCCCTTAATTGAAGAAAAGTAGCTGAGCAATTTGAAAACAATTTTCAGGTATTCTAAGGAGAACTCTATTTGAGTGTTTTGAGCCAAACAAAATTGTTCTCAAAGATTAAAAAAGTTTGTTGTTCCTATTTTCTAAATTTTACAATCATAACAGGCCACTAGGCTTGTATCATTAGAAATGATACGAATTTAATATGAACACTTTATGAATAAGCAAATGATGACTTTTAAAATGTGATATATGAGCATAGAAAGTCAGACTACATTACTAGTTTTCTGAAAAACTACTCTAGTGACTGAATGAACTTAGCTCAGTATAATGAAAATTTATAACTCAGAATAAGAACTTGTTTATTTTCTTTAGCTAAAAAAGCTTGCATTGCTTCATTATGAAACCTATCAAAAGGATTGAAGAACTGGAAAAGCAAATATAAACAAACGTGTGATTAAAAAGCAGCGTAACAGGCTTGGCTAGGGGAGATTGTAGAGAGAGCCAAAAGGCTTATGGGAGATCTGGTCTTACTAGCCTCTTCAGTAATTCTGTGAATCCAGTAATTATTTAGAGTATATCTGAAAGTTTCTAAGAATATAAAAGTATTTTAAAATATATGTAAATATACATAAATATTATATATTTATATGCATATATATATAAGGGTGTGTGTGTGTGTGTGTGTGTGTGCATGTGCACTGAGATATTAAGGAGAGATTTAGAAGTTTCAATGAAACAAAGTAGTTTAGAAGACTAAAGTTTGAATTAAAATGCCACATTGCTGGGGGTGAAGCTTGAAAAATTAATCATCCTAAAAATGATATCTTATTGTAATTTCCTATTTGTTTTTTAAGATTTTACTTATTTATTTGAGAGAGTGAGAGAGAGCATGAGAGTGGGGTGAGGAGCAGAGGGAGAAGCAGACTCTGCACTGAGCAGGGAGCCCAGTGTGGCGCTCAATCCCAGGACCACAGGGTCATGACCTGAAATGAAGGCAGATGCTTGACTGACTGAGCCACCAAGTGATGCTTCTGATATATTATAGAAAGAACAGTCTTGTAGTTCTCTGTAAGCAGGTGTAGTGCATTGAGGAAGAAGACTCTCTGGAATCAACTTTTGATTAGCCTACAGTAACCAGATGTTGCCTGGATAAAATACCCAACTTCCTTTATACATTTCCCTAGTGAATAACAGAGCAGTTATAACTAGGACAGGCATGTTATGTCACATCTTAAATATATAATTTTTCCTCCATTAATTGTTGAGTAGCTCTGTTGCCTCTAGAGTAAATATAAACATTTACATTGTTCTTAATGCAATGAAAATTTGCAACCCCAAGAACTGACTGAAATTTATAATGTACTTTATTTTGATTTTATTTTTTTTAAGATCTTATTTATTTATTTGACAGAGAGAAATACAGTTAGAGATGGAACACAAGCAGGGGGAGTGAGAGAGGGAGAAGCAGGCTCCCCGCAGAGCAGGGAGCCGGATGTGGGGCTGATTGCAGGACTCCGGGATCATGACCTAGGCTGAAAGCAAATGCCCAACAACTGAGCCACCCAGCTGCACCTTGATTTTATTCTTAATAAATTCCATAAAGAAAATAATCAGCATCATTGTAAGCTGTTCCTGATTACTATATGGTCATATTTTGTATTTCTGATTCTTCTATTTCATTCCTATATTTGAAAATCCATAATAACACAGGTCTACATTTCTGCTTTCTAATGTCTTAAATGATAAGATAAGCTTGCTTTGTGTGTAACATGTCTCACTTTAAAATGATGATGTGCCCAACCAACTGCTCCAACAAAATGACCTTATAATAAGTCAGACTACATGCAATATTTTAAAAACAATATTTGTTTATTCTAACATAAACTATAATCATATTTTGATCCATTCCAACATTTCCTTTTCCATTTTACTTATTTTAATAATCCTGTCCAGTGGGTGAGAATAAGAATATCCTCTTGGAAATATAGATCCATGTTATAGGACAGGAAGTAATCCTGAAGAGATTTTCACAAAAGACACCAAAAAGCTTCTAATAGTTTAGAGCAAGGTGGATCTAGTCGAAAGTGTTTATAGCACAGAATCTATTGCTTCCTAGTTTGTTACACATTAGGTAAATTAGTTAATCTCTTGGTGCCTTAGGCTTTTTATCAACAAAATAGGGATGCCAACTCATTAGTTTTGTATTGCTGTGGAGTAAATTACCACAAATTTAACAGCTTAAAACAATATCATTTTAGTATATTATCTGGGATTTATTAGGTGATGAATACATCTAGATAGATATTATTCCCATTATTATTAAAAGTTTACATGGATTTAGATACTGAATACAGAAATAAAAATATAATTAATCAGTCACAGTGATTAAGCATGATTCATGTAATCAAAGATGTGGTGTGGTATTTATTTTCTAAAACAGGGGTTTGGAAACTTTTTCTCTAAAGCACCAGATAGTATAGTAAATATTTTAAGCTTTGTAGGCCATATGGTCTTTATTGCAACTCCTTAACTCTGCTACAGTGGAAGCATGAAAGCAGGCTTAGTAAATACATAAATGAATATGGGTGGCTATGTTCCAACAAAACTTTATTTACAAAAACAGACAGCAGACCAGATTTGGCCCTAGGACTGTAGTTGGCCCATCCTTCTTTCAAAATAGGAGCAAATAGGAGAAGTCTCCACTAGTTCCTAATTTTATCTGTACTAACTGATTTTTCTTTTTTCTTTTTTTCTTTTTTTGGAAAGACCACCTAGTTGATACATCGTTACCATATAACCAATTAATTATATAAACAGTACAGTCTTTGTAATTCATATTTCTATCATAATTAGTCTAGGGAGGAGGGGAGAATGGGTTTTGATAAGAAAAAAAAAGAACACGGGAAGCTTAAAGATGTTGGTTTTGTTCTTTTTTCTGGCCAGAAATAACTTAGTAAATTTCAATGAGTTATTTTTTTCCCAGCTAGAAGCTGTAGATAAAAAGTTGCCTTTTACATTTCTTCCTGAGGTGTTGTGACAATGCTTCATTGTGACTATTTGACATCTGTTGAAGAGCAAAATTATACATAAAAAAACAGACCCAAAGCCGTGCTTTCATTCCAAGTTAGAATCCTCTGTGGTTCCCAGGCTACTTCTCCTTGAATACCCTTGTTGGTTATGAACCCTAATTGGATGATATATAAAATTAATAATCCAGCATAGGATCATTTCACTTATATTATTAACAGTTTACATTAATTTACTGACATATGGTATTTCTTGGTTTTATATCTTTGACTAAAGCTATTTGATTTTTTCCCCTTTTCCTTTCTTAGTATTTAGCAAAATCCCAGGCAGAGTAGAGATAATGAAAATTGAAGAGATCATTAAACTTAATTTTTCAGATGTTTGCAACAGTTAAGTAAGTCTGCATTTAGAACACAGAAAAATTATGTTTAAAAATCACTAAATATAGTACATTGGCTTGTTCTGAAGGAATATATAATTTGTAGTACACAGAGTATTAAAATTAGTACTCTCATGATTCCTTATGTGTTTAGCTAATTGTAGGAAAAAAGGAAGTTCTTTCAGAAATTGTTTTTTTCAATACATTTGTTGACTGATACAAACTTGTTAATATGTATTTGTAAACATTTTAATCATAGATACAGCAGACTTCTTTAAAATATCTTTTATTTATTCTAAAGCTGTTACTCTTACAATAGTCGGTGTAATTAAAATGCTTTTTTGTTAACCATATATAATACAGCAGTGCCCTAAGCATCACATGTTCTCAAAATGGGAAACAGTCCTCCGGTACAAGCATGGAAAAAATCTAGAAAATGATAGCAAGGAATGAAAAATAACCCCAGGAAGTGAGACTTGGAAGTCAAAGATCAAAGGTCTATTTTCATTTATTTTTCTAACAAACACAAAGCGAGCAAGGATACACTGACAATGCCATTATATAGGATCAGAGATGTAGAAAACAAAGGGAAGACCCAGAACTGTTAACAAAACAGCTACATGCATTATTTTTAGGCATGATTCCTCTACTTTTTGCTTGTTTTTTGTTTGTTTGTTTGCTTGTTTGTTTGTTTCACCTGACATGCAAATAAAATGCATCACATTCAATCCCTCTAACCCTTCAGCGACGTATCCAGATACTTTAGGCGTACTTCGAAAAATGGTATGAAGTGTCCTATGCAACCCACCACTTGAAAGGACTGTTATTTCAAAACAGTTTCTTTTGTTCTAAGCTAAAAATAATAAAATAATAGGCTGAGCACAGTTTCGAATTGAACTGAACCATCGGGAGACTGTTTCAAATTAAACACGAACCGCTCCAAATGCAGCCAGCATGAAGAGATAAGAGTTCACGCACCTCTGTGAGAGCGTTCACACACAACAAACCCCTTCTTGTTTACATGCCTATTAAGAGTTCCCAGCAGCTGAAATTATTTCACTCAATTTGATTCCATCCTCATTCTCCATGCCTCATTTACCAATTCCTATACAGGGCTATTCATGTTCCTTGGGAGAAAGTGAAGGTGAATATTGTATTTAAAAGGCTAAAGCCAGACAAAAAAGGATTTCAACAATTGCTGCTGCAATTCAAATCCCACAGTTCCCCTTAAGACTATCTTCTCTATCTGGAGCTAAACATCTGAGCTCCTTATTTCAGACTCCCAATGGTCAATGTCAAAATAGATTGAGGATAAAGTTTCCAACAGGGCAAAGAGGCCAGATTCCCGGGTCTGTGGTTCTATTACCGGAAGGAAGAACTATGAGCAATAGTCAGAACTTTCAGTTATATAACAAGAATATTTAGCATATTTAGTATTGTTTCCAACTTTTATAACCTAGTTCCTGCTTGCAGAATTTATTGCTTTAATTGATGAAGCAATTGCTTTTCGACTGAAGCATAAGTCTTCTTATCTAATTAAGTGAATGGAGTTAATCAATAGTTGTTTATGGCAAAGTAATATATGGTGTTCAAAGTCAAGATAGTGTGTAAACTTTGGGGTGAGTAGGGAAAACCAGGGAGACTTCTGAGAATTTGGTAAAATTTTCTTTCTTGAACAGAGTGCTGACATCACAAGTATACTCTAAGAAAACTTAGCATTCTGGACACCTGGATTTGTGCATTTTCTGCATATTTTATCTTGATAAACAGTTTACTTAAAAATGGCTCTTTTTGACTTATGTCAGAACAGATAGAGGATGGGCTGAAGAATAAAATGCATGCTGTATGTTTTATAACCTGCTGTCCACTGCTAAGTTGCTACAGTGATAGTCTCAGCATGTCTGTCTGTCTCTTCGAGAAAGTCTTTCCAATTCCTTATTTTGACCTTAAGTAAAATGTAAGCTTTTTGGATTAAGACAGATTGTTTGACTGAAAAATTAAATTATTCTTTTATTCTTATTTTAAAAAATGAGGTATAGGATGTTACAATTCATCAAGATAGTTTATATATGCCATATATTTATACATATTATATATTTTAAAGATTTTATATTATATATAACATGTTTGCATGTAACATAGGAACATATGCATATGATGTTACATATATAGTATAGTATCACACACATCCATTTATATATATATATATATATAGAGAGAGAGAGAGAGAGAGAGAGAGAGAGAGATCCTTTAACTCTGATAAAATCTTTACAGGTAGACATATAGTTACATAATCTTGTCTGCTATACTTATTGACATCACTACTGAGAAGAAACTATAAACTGAAAATGACAAAAGTTCACTATTCTGATATTCCACGTAAGTTGGCCTGGAGTTGAGCAAACCAGATAAAATATTACCACTGCAATAAAATAATGCTCCTTGCCATTACTAATACCAGGAAATTTGCTCTTACACTGAAAAAAGACAAACAGAAAATTAACCTTGATGCATGAATTAATCTTTGTTAAATATAACATTTACATTTTCTCTATGTACTTATATATCTGACCTGTTGAACACTTTCAAGTGATCAAGGTATGTAAAAATGATTAGCAATATTTTATATTAGTTTTCTTTTGATTTCTAACAATTCTACATATGTGTTTTTGAGGCAGCATAGCACATGTTATGTTTATAAAGAATGAATTTACATTCGAGATTATAACTTTTATCAAAATAAAATTATCCACCTGTCCCAATTAAAGCTAATTGCCTTCAATTTTGCTTAACTCTCACTCATTCAAGATTAGTTAGAAATTGAGACATCAAATAGAGCAGAGGCAGACATTAAAACTAAAGTCATTACTGGGGCACCTGGGTGGCTCAGTTGGTTGAGCGACAGATTTCGGCTCAGGTTCATGATCCCAGAGACCGGGGATCGAGTCCCACATTGGGCTCTCTGCTCGGCGGGAAGCCTGCTTCTCCCTGTCTCACTCCCCCTGCTTGTGTTCCCTCTCTGGCTGAGTTTCTCTCTGTCAAATAAGTAAAATCTTAAAAAAAAAAAAATACTAAAGTCATTACTGAACTGGGACAGCAATGAGAGACAGCTGATGTATACGAATCCCTTGAAAAGGACTTCCCTATAAATTTCAAGGAAATATACCAAATATACAACTTTCTCCCCAGCAAAATATAGAAATATAATTATTTTCAAAGAATGTTCAGCTCCTGGATAACAAAAAGTAGTCATATTGTGAATCCTTTGTATTTCTATGTTCTATTTAATTTCTCTAACATTTAAAATTTCTCTTAAAGATGGCATAAAATTATTTTCTGATCTTATAACTCATTCTTTTCTGAAATACAATAGAAGAAAATCTGTAAAACATGCCTTGCAAAATGAAATGATTGCTTGAATTTAAACTTTAAAAATGCTTTATTAATTTATATCATCAAATGTGGAACATACAAAACCACAATAATGAAAAAATAATAATGAAAACCTACTTGCTAATTGAATACACTTTTGTATTTAACAATCATCATGAAAGGAAATGCAAACGAAAAATGAAATTATAGCTCTAAAATTTCATATATTTAACTTGGAAAAAAAGCAATTCATATACTCTAACCTTTAAAAAAGAGTGCTGTTGTACTAAATAAATATTCTACAATAGAATGTTTCCTCCAAAATTCTCGTTTGTATTGAAGGTTAATTTGTATTTTCCTGATGGTATGGCTACACATCAAATAAAGTCTCCAAAATGTACTGAAAAACCTCATAGGCTACCCAATTTTTTTAAGGGTTTTATTTATTTATTTGACAGAGAGAGACACAGCAAGAGAGGGAACACAAGCACAGCGAGTGGGAGAGGAAGAAGCAGCCTCCCTACTGAGCAGGGAGCCTGATGCAGGGCTGGATCCCAGGACCTTAGGATCATGACCTGAGCCAAAGGCAGATGGTTAACAACTGAGCCACCCAGGTTTCCCCAGCTACCCACAAGTTAAAAAAAAAAAAAAAAAAGTCCCAGAGTGACCCTAAAATGAAAAAGCCACTCTACCTCTTGCTTCTATTAGGTAAAATACGCATTCAGCAATGGGAGTAGGAGGTAAAAAATATTTAGTACTACTGAATTAATGAAACTCAACAAATGATGTCTTTTAAATCAATCTGTAAAGATTTGATGAATTTAATCATAATTTAAAGAAAGCACTGGAGAAATTTAAATATAAAAATATCCAACCCAACCTCTATTGAGTGCTCACAAATTGTTAGGTACCTTACTGATCATTTTGCATAGATCACAATTTCTCCTCACAATGAACTATGAGTTTGACACTACTACTACCATATTCCATGTAAAAAAAAAAAAAAAAAAAAAAAAAGCCGAGGGTTATAAAGGTTAGGAATTTTACCCATGTTTCCAGAGCTGGTAATTTTTAGTGGCTGGATTTGAACCCAGGCAGTCTGCTTACAACTTTGGCTTTCAACTCTATTTCAAGATTTATGTAGACTCATGACAAGGTCAAGTATTCTTCAAAGTGTGACCATATGCAGACACTTAGCAATAGAAATGCTCTAGAATAGTTTTGTCTGATTTTATGATTTCAGTCCAAATACTTAACCATTAAGGAATCTGGAGATACAGAATTCAGCAACTGTCTTATGCAAACTGTAAATTAATGCAACAAAATATGTCAGTTTTATTTTTTAAAATAATGTATTAAAAAAGTAATTGAAAGTACATAATTTCTATCTTTTAGTTCTGTAGAAGGAAACTGAAGACAAACATGCAAAGGGAAAAAATAAGAGACAGACAAGTCAAGAAATAGACTGTTAACTATAGGGAACACACTAATGGTTACAAGAGGGAAGGTGGTGGGTGGATGAAACAGGTGAGGGAGATTATGGAGTGCACTTGTCTTGATGAGCACTGGGTGTTGTATGGAAGTGTTGAAACACTATTGTACACTTGAAACTGATATAACACTGTATTTTAACTAACTGGAATTAAAATAACAATAAAAACACTGAAAAAATAATAAAAACTTCTTGCTTAATATGGAAAAAAATACAGAATAAAAAATGAAGATATTTTTAAAACCCAAGTTATCGGGTGCCTGGGTGGCTCAGTGGGTTAAAGCCTCTGCCTTCAGCTCAGGTCATGATCTCAGAGTCCTGGGATCCAGGCCTGCATCTGGCTCTCTGCTCAGCAGGGAGCCTGCTTCCTCCTCTCTCTCTGCCTGCCTCTCTGCCTACTTGTGATCTTTCTCTCTGTCAAATAAATAAATAAAATATCTTAAAAAAAAAAAGCAAACCCATGTTATCCTATGATCCCATGAGAGCTGAATTAAGAAGAACAATAATACATGGGAGAAATTCCTTCTTAGAAAAAAGAAGCTGATTGAAAAGAACTATCTATAAGTGTTGCCAAATACTACCTAATATTTCAGTCAGTGAAAAATCAATGAACTGCAATGAGAAACAATCAACAAAACTCTGCATAATCTTTAAAGTTATTGATTATTAAAAATAACATAACTGACTATAAAATAATGGAATATAATTAATAATAAAAATTTTATAAATATTTTGATTATTTCTTCTGATGTCTCATACATGTACCTTTTTCTGTTTAGATCCAGAAAAAGAAAACTTGAAAGTACAAAAGACAAAAATGATTTGAGACTTCAACCTATTAAGCAGCATTATATTCCTGCTTTACCTTTTATAATAAAATTCATATACTTTTCTGGACTTACTGTTCTGTTCTGAAAAACCTTTCCCAGATAAACCTGACCTACATGGCAGTCTACTCCCATAAGCTGAAGACTTCACAATTCTCTTTCAAACTCTAATGAACCAACCAAGTGGTGGCAGAGCAATGCTAATGATGTACTTGCAGGTGAGTTAAATTTGATAAAGAATTAAGCATTCACACAATGATTTTTTTTCCTGTTAAACACTCCCTGACAGTTTTCAAAATTAAAACATTGTGAAAGGGCAAAGTATGCTTTATGTCAAATATAAGTATAGAAGCCAGACTCCAGCTCATCAGTAACACTTTCCGGATTATTTAATTGGTATTTTGTTTCAGGAGGGGAAAATTGTGCTGTGTACATTTTTCACTTCGTATTAGCAGCACAATGGCTGAGGTATCAGATAGGGGTTTTTTTGGTCACATACTGGACACAGATGTGCCTGATTTAGTTTAATTAAAAAAATAATGACTTACAAATGTAAACATCTTAGAAAAGACGACTCCTTAACGAGGCCTCATTAAGAGATAATCCTAAAAACTTGGTTAATGTTTTACACATTTTACCCTGACTTTCTGTGATATATATAGAACAGTTAAGAACTTTTTAAAATAATCAGTATGTTTCTTACCTATTTTCAAATTCATAAACTGATGAAAGTAAAATAAATATAGTTTGCTGCCTCTTTCAGAATTTCTAAATATAGAAGATGGTTTGAATTTATTACCCAGTAAAATAAAGAATAACCATATATACTGACAATTTTTCAGGTTAATTAGGTACTTACCTTAATAAATTACACAAAAATTAATTTGGCACGATGGATTTTTTTTAACAAAATAATGAGCTCCTAACAACTAAAGTCTAAAAAATATTAATTTAAGCAAAAAAAAAATGCAACAACAATGTAAGATAAATGATGTAGAGATTTTTATATTTATCCAAGTTAGCATGCATGTTAAAACCAAAACCAAAACCTGTACAATTACTGAGAATCACAGAAAATGTTAAAGTATGTTTCAGAAAATCAATCACTTTTCCTTTAGGAAAAGTTTGCTTATCTTATTATGCCAAAAAAAAAAAAAAAGCATATATATGAAAGAATAATAACACTCAAATGGTAGTTCTCCCTTTGTAAAACTCAAATGCTGTTGAGTAGATTATAGTCTTAGGCTGTAGTTAAGAATTGGTAATTATCTAGTAAACCCAAACTGATAAATTAGATTTTCTGTTTTATATACATCTTTACATAAAAAGTTGTAATCTGCAGAGGCTATGACTAAAACAAAACTGTTCATTTAAATTTGCTTCTTGTGCACATAATTAAGTTTTAGCCTGTTATTTGAGAGGAAATAAAATGAAAATATATAAGTAGGGTACACTTGATCAGAAGTGAGCTCTTTCAATGCACTGTTCCTTGAAGAGTGATACCAATCTAGTCTGCTAATACACACACACACACACACACACACACACACACACACACACACAGAGGTAGCAACACTAAAATCAATATCACAGACTGCATTTGTCTTTGTATCCCCAAAACAGAATAGAATGCTAGGGATCTACTTCTCAAGGAACATATATTTTTAACTCACCCATATTAAAGATGCTCATTTAACTCAACATTTATAAAGACCATAAAATGGATGATTTTGAATACTTAGCCTCTGTGATGTGAATTATGTTATTTTCTGCATCATTAGCAGACACAGCAAACTGCAGATTGTATGCAAAAGTACATAAGGTAGATACAATATCAACTTATATATTTTTTTAATTTTTTTATTTATTGTTACTAAATTTTTTTTTCCGGTGTTCCAAGATTCATTCCCCATTCCCCACACCCAGTGCTCCACGCTTTAGGTGTCCCCAGTACCTACCACCAGGCTCTCCCATCCCTCCACCCCCCTCCCTCCAAGTCCCTCAGTTTGTTTCTGTGTCCTAGGGAGGGAAACGAAACAACTTATAATTTTTTTTAAGAAAAAACTGGTGTGGCTGAGGGAAATGTTTCTCTTCTGACCTAGACTTCCTTCTTTCATTATCATTGTTTGTTCTCTCTTGTCTGTGCTATTCCATCTTCTACTCTATTCACAGACTATATTAGTTTGTTAGGGCTGCCAAAACAAAGTACCATGGACTGGATGGCTTATACAAAAGAAGCTAATTGTCTCACAGTTCTAGAAGGTTAGAAGCCCCAAATCAAGATGTCACCACCGTTGGTTCCTTCTGAGAGCTGTGAGGGAAGGATCTGCTCCAGGCTTCTCCGTGGCTTGTAGACACTGTCTTCTTCTTTCTGTGTCTCTTCACAAACTCCTCTTTCTATGAATATCGCTCTGACAATTCCTCATTTTAAGAGGGTACCAGTCATATTGGATTAGGGCTCACCTTACTGACATCTTCATTTGATTACCTCTTTAAGTGTGTTTTTTTCTTTCTTTTCTTTTTTACTTTCTTTCTTTCTTTCTTCTCTCTTTTTTCTTTCTCTTTCTTTCTTCCTTTCTTTCTTTCTTTCCTTCTTTCTTTCTTTCTTTCTTCTTTCTCTTTTTTCTTACTCTTTTTTTTCTTTCTCTTTCTTATTTCTTTCTTTCTTTCTTTCTTTCTTTCTTTCTTTCTTTCTTTCTTTCTTCTTTCTTTCTTTTTCTTTCTGGTTTCTTTTGTTTTGTTTTTAAGGATACTTTTTTCAAATTAGGCCACATCCTGAGGTACTAGGAATTAGGACTTCAACATGTATACTTCGAGGATACAGAACTCAACCCATGACATTAGCAGGCCATCCAATACATGAAAGAAAACTTTTGTATGAGAAGATCTTTAATGCTAATGCAGAAATAAATAAATAAACAAACAAACAAACAAACAAATAAATAAAATCTCTGTTCATAATTTTTTAATTAAAGATACAAAGTTTTCTGGCAACTTTATTTATTTATTTATTTATTTATTTATTTATTTATTTATTTATTACTTTTTTAAGTAGAGTTCTATCCCTGCTCTTTTCCCACATTGAGCTCTCTCTGAAACCCAGGCCTCAGCAGCTTTCCAGAAATGGGAAAGTTCTAGCAGATCTTCCCAGCTCTAAGTATACTGTTATTTCTTTCTGAGCTGTGTTCTAGGGAAGTTGGTGGTGAAAGCCATCAATGTGTTTGAAGTTTAGAATGTATGTTCATGAGATAAAGTGTCCAAACTTAGGAGCTGTGCTTTTATTCTTTAAGCCATATGATAAGTCATTTGAATGTTTTTTGAGGGCAAAGTGACCCAATCTACACTTCACAAAGATCCTTCTCTGTGGAGAATGTTAGAAAGGTAGCAAGAGGAGAAGTAGGGAGACTGGATGGCAGGTTATCAAAATCATACTTTCTCCTTTCCTTCTCTGCTCCTGTTCTTTTTTTTTTTCTTTTGTCCTGTCCATCTTTTTTAGAGACCAAAGTAAAAGAAAAGTCTCAAAAAAGAAAATCTTATCAAACAGTAACAAAAGCTTTGGGGAATAGGGGCCTCAATTTTTCATTTCTCTGTAGTTGAGGCCTCTCATGGTACCTGGCATGTAATTGATGTGGACTGGATAATTTTTAAACTATGGAGTCAGGTTGAATGAGTCATCAAGCATGAAATAAGTCAAATATACAATTTTCTACAATTTTAGAGTTCATCATGCTTTCTACATATACTATTTATTAGAAATACAATGAGGAAAAATATGTAAATACTTTCTACCCTGACTTACCCTGGGTCATAATAACAATTGAATAAAGCTTTTCTTTAGTCTCACCCCTAATCACTCTGCAGATACTCCAGCTCATGTAATAACTCTTCAAAACCTACGGCTGAGAGATCTGATGACTATGCCTCCACATCGTCTTTTAGCATTGCTGAAGTCTGGGGATTTCCACTTTCCAGTGAGAGTAACACCACTGTTCCTAATATCTTTTGAGAAAGAGCTGTTATTTCAAGCTCCTTGCTCAGGAGAGAAACTTTAATTCATGGATAGACTGGGTCACTACTTCACCATACCAAGAACCACTTTTGCCTGCTCATGCTTTTGTAGTTTTTTTTTGTAATTTTGTAATTTTTATTCCTCAATCATCTTCCCTATTATATTTGCTAAATTATCTTGCAATAGACTGGTTTTCCCCCAATACCTCTGCCATATTTGATTTATAATACTCAAAATTCCTATATCAAGCTCCATTATACTTTATGTAAGCAACATCTCAGTTTATTTCTACTACTTTTGTTTCCTGAAAAGAATTTACATTCAACTATTATGACTGCTTTACTCCTATTTTCCCTACTGTTTAGACAGCATTTTCTTCTCATCCAATGCTGTATGTGCCTTTGATTGGATATTAAAATGTTAATATTTTCACCAGCACATGAAAACATGGCCAATTAATTTGAGTAGTAAAAGGAAAAAAAAAGGCAGCTTTAAGTATGCTATGAAGAATACACTAACACTTTTGTTGATGTCTGTCCATTATAACATCCTTGAAACATTTTACAATTTTAGAAATCCAGGGCACCTGGATGGCTCAGTGGGTTAAGCCTCTGCCTTCAGCTCAGGTCATGATCTCAGGGTCCTGGGATGGAGGACAGCATCTGGGCTCTCTGCTCAGCGGGGAGCCTGCTTCCTCCTCTCTCTCTGCCTGCCTCTCTGCCTACTTGTGATCTCTCTCTCTCTGTCAAATAAATAAATAAAGTCTTTAAAAAAATTAGAAATCCATGAAACATTTTCAAACATATTTTTCTCCTTTGTAACCTTAAATAACAAAAATTTGATTACTCTATTTTTAGTCAGGAAGTATTTCCATGGAGACAGATAAAAAAAAAGTATCACAGTTATCACTACTTTTCTTGTCTAAATTGGAAATTAAATGTGAGGTTGTGGTCATACATTTTACAACCTCTTCTCCCCTTCTGTTCTGAAATAAATGTTCTTGGATACAGTTAAAGGAAAATGGCAACATATGGTCCATTAGTTTAAATGAGGTGGGGAAAGAACAGGATGGATTATTAATAATAATGATTTATACTTCCTTTTGTATCTATATGCTGCTGTCTTGATGAAAATTTGGCAGATGTCACAGTCAAATGAAGTTTAAGGTTAAATGCTGAAATATGACAAAAGGATTTTTGGGGCAAAAGGGAAAGAAAAATATCTACATTAGATATTTATGGACATCTTAGCTGTCCTTCTGCAATACAACTCATTGGCTGGCAAGTAATATTTCTTGAATGACTGTACAAATATTGAACTAAAATTATTTTTGGAATTTATTTACTTTATTGTAATTCAATGATTGCTCCAAGTTTTAGTAATTTAAGATGAAAATCTGGTATTTTCTTCTATTTAGAAGTGAATGGTCATACAGCTATCAAGGGGACACTTATGGGTGATTGGCTGTCTAGGTATCTGTACCAATTTACAGTTCTATAAACAGTGCACAGATGTTCCCTTTTCTCCACAACCCTGCCAGCTTTTGTTTGCATTTGTCTTTTTGATGATGGCCATTGTAACAGATGTGAGGTGATATCTCATTGTAGTCTTAATTTGCATTTCCCTAATGAGAGTGATATTGATTATCTTTATATGTACCTTTTGGCTATTTATATATCTTTGGAAGAAAATGTCTATTCAGATCCTTTGCCTAGGTGAGACAAAAGGAGTAGAAAGAAAAAGAAAACATAGTTAATAGAGGTTGAGCTTCAAAGAAATGAATTTTAAATGTTGAAGTGAGAGAATGGTGTATGGAGGTCAGTGAAAGATGCTACCCCCCTGAAGAAACACCTGACAAAGGCACAGTCCTGAGATACAGGCATACTAAAACTGTAAATTGGTCCAGCCACTTTTGGAGAATAGTATGGATGACCCTCAAAAAATTAAAAATATGATCCATCAATTCCACTCCTAGAAATAAATCCAAAGGAAACAAAGACATTAACACAAAAAGATACCAGCAGCCCTATTGTCTTACAATAATAGCCAAGATGCTGAAGTAACCTAAGTGTCCATAGATGGATGAATTGATACAGAATATGTAGTATATAATGGAATATCATTTAGCCACAAAAAAATAAGGAAAACCTGCTATCTGCAATAACATGAATGTACCTTAAAGGTATTATGCTAAGTGAAATAAGTCAGACAGAGAAGGAGAAAGACTGTATGATCTCACTTATATGTGGAATCTGAAATAATACAAAATCAGAACACACTGAGCTCATAGAAAAAGAAAGATCAGATTTGTGGTAAACTGGGGGTAGAAGGTTGGGAGGGGGGAACTGGAGGAAGGTGGTCAGAAGATACAAACTTTCAGTTATAAAATAAATAAGTACTAAGGATGTAATGCACTGGATGATGATATAGTTAATACTGTTGTATAATACACAGGAAAGTTGTTAAGAGAGCAGATTCTAAGAGTTCTCATCATAAAGAGAATTTTTTTCTTTTTATTGTACCTATATGAGGTAAGAGATGTTAGCTAAACTTGTGGTAGTAATTCCACCATATATGTAAACTGTCATGCTATACTTCTTAAACTTATGCTGTGATGTATGTCAATTATATCTCAATAAAACTGGAAAAAAGTGAACAATATATGTATACTAAGTAAAAGATATAGATTGTCAAAGTGGATTCAGAGGCAATACTAAACTACATTGGGTTTTTTATATCTTTTTTAATTGAGTTATAATCGACATATAACGTTATATTAGTTTCAGATGTTCAACATGATGATTCAATATTGGTATACACTGAAAAATGATGACCATTATGTCTAATTACTAAGACTTAACTCTACATTGCCTACAAGAAACTGACTTTAAATGGTTAAAACTAAACAGATGGAGAAAAATATAGCATGATAACACTAATTAAAAGAAACTTAGTGTAACCTTTTTAATTTCAGACAAATTTGACTTCAACACAAGGAAGACAAAGACAGGGAAGACATAATGACAAAGAAGACAAAGACTATCAAGAAGACATAACAGTCTTATACCTGCATGCATCTAATAACTGAATATTAAAGTACATGACTCAAAACCTTATAGCACTAAAATGAGCAATGGACAAATTCACTGTTAGAGCTGTAGATTTGAATATCCTTCTGTTAATAGTTGGCAGATGAAGCAGTCAGGAAATCAGTAAGGATGTAGATGATCTGAACATCACTATCAAACAACTTGGCCTAATTGCCCAAGTCTAGCCATTAATATAAGAATATAAATTCTCTCTCCCCCTGCCTCTCACTTAGAGAGGGAGAGAGAGAATTTAAGCAGGTCCATGCCGAGCATGGAGCAGGTAACAAGGCTGGATCTCACAACCCTGAGATCATGAACTGAGCCAAAATCAAAAGTTGGATGCTTAACCAACTGAGCCACTCAGCACCCAGAATATAAATTTTCCTCAAGCTCTCATGGAACTGTCACTATGAAAAAACTATATTATGGCCCATAAAATACATATTAACATATTTTAAAAACCCAAACAAACAGAAATGTGGAGTCACCTGGGTGGCTCGGTCGTTAAGCTTCTGCCTTTGACTCAGGTCATGATCCTGGAATCCTGGGATCAAGACCCTCATCAGACTCCCTGGTCGCCAGAAAGCCTGTTTCTCCCTCTCTCATTCCCCTGCTTGTGTCCTCTCTCCAGTTGTGTTTAATAAGTAAATAAATACATACATACATAAAGTCTTAAATTTTTTTTTTTTTGCCCAGTATATTCTCATACCACAAAGGGAAATACATAATTGTCTCACAAAGTATTTTTTCCAATTTTTGAATCATCCTAATTTTATAAATGTCATGATTTTTAAATCAAAATCTGTTTTCCTTTGTATTCCCTTTATCCTGGGTTCCCTCAGCCTTTAGAGCTGTAAACAGTAAATTTAATCTTCACTTTAAATGATAGCCCTCCAGATATTTCACAGCATGCCTTCTTCACAAGCAGTTTTGTGTTTTTTTAAAGATTTTATTTATTTATTTGACAGAGAGAGGGATCACAAGTAGAGCAGCAGGCAGAGAGAGAGGAGGAAGCAGGCTCCCTGCTGAGCAGAGAGCCTGATGTGGGCCTAGATCCTAGGACCCTGAGATCATGACCTGAGCCGAAGGCAGTGGCTTAACCCACTAAGCCACCCAGGCACGCTACAAGCAGTTTTATCAAGAAATGTACCCAGTTCCTTTGATCATTAGATATAATAATCTAGTCTCTAAACTCCTCAACTTCTTGATTGCTCTGCATACATTTTGAAATGTGTTCATACTTCCTTAAAATATTGTAAATGTTTAGCAAACCTGATGGAGATTTTCTGGTAAGATAGCAACTGAAGCTATGAGTCTACAATCTTCCTTATAAATAACAAAAATAAGTCAAAAGAATAATCCTGTATTGCCCAAAGAGATAATTTTTAATAAATTTAAACCAAATAAACATAGATGGTGTCTCAGAAGTTGTATGACAATTTAATCTTAAAGCCAAAGGAAAGCATATTCAGTACTTTATTCACCCAATTGTGCATCAAAATATTTTTAATTATCAAATATAGTTTGTTTTGTTTTGTTTTTTATTGTTGTTGTTGTTGTTTAAGTAGGCTCCATGCTAAGTGTGGAGCTCTAAACGTGGTTCTTGAACTTACGACCCTGAGATCAAGACCTTGACTGAGATCCAGAGCTGGACACAACAGAATGAGCCACAAAGGAGCCCCTCAAATGTAGTTTTCATAAAATTTCAAGATTCCATTTAAATATGAGGCACACAGTAGGTTATCAAAACTTAATGCATAAAAAGGGAGCTACATTTTTATGGTGTATCAATGTAGAGTCATCAATTGTAACAAATATTTATTCTGGTATGGGATGTTCATAATGGGGGAGGCTATGCATGTGTGGGCAGGAGGTAGAGGGGATCTCTATACCTTTTGCTCAATTTTGCTGTGAATCTAAAACTGTTCAAAAGATAATAATAATTCTTAAAAAGAAGTAGAAAAAAACCTGAACTATTCTAAGAACTCAGGTTTCATTGGCATATACTTTGAACATTTTGATAAAATTAGTAGACAATAGCAAAATTCTGGGGAAAAAAAACTATTTTTCTTGATGAATATTATTCCTTTCCTTCCCATGCTGGGTCAATCCAGTCAATATGGCCTCATTATCTATGCATAGAGATACATGTATACTTGATTTTTCTGTTCAAAGTAAGAAATGTAAAACACAGAAAAGAAATGTGTCTAGCTGTACTTTGTAAACACAGATTTGATGACAAAGAATATTTCGGTGCTTTTCCAAATCATTTTGAAATTCCAAGCACATAAGATTTTTGCTGGTAATTTAATCATAATATCTTCAGAGAAATTTCCAGTTACTTTGTACTTACTGAAAATTTTATGCAGATAAAATTCTTAAGATAACTTTAAAAAATTAACTTGTGGATGGAAATGGAATGTGTTTTTCAGGACTGCAGATGAAAAAACAAAACCCAAGAACTTATGGGTGTTATATATATTTTTTTAAGATACGTTTTCTCTTTCAAGTTCATATTTATCTGGATCATAAAACAGCATATAGAATTTAAAGAAAGCAAAATTTAAATTAACAAAATAATCTGAATTTTTAGGCTCTTTCGTAATCGTCATTAATGTCTGTGTGCAAAACTGAACATTTTTCTGAAATATATCTAGATGCCAGAAAGACCAAAACAGAAGTTTTAGTCATATAATTGAACATTATGTGTTCTAGGAAATTTGACCAGTGTTGATATAAAATATCTGTGGGTGCATTTAAGTTTCATTGAGTGTGAAAGTATTTTTACTAGTGTTTTGTTTATCCAAACCAAAGGTTTTTCAGTCCTTCAGCCTGAAAAAAGTTTAAAAGAAATATTTATATAAGAGGGCAATATTAAAAAAGAAGATTTAGGCCAGAATACTCACTGGCATAATTACTTTGAGCCCATTTTCCCTCACCACCCTATCTCCATCGTCTTCTCTTTAAGGTCTAAGGATGGATTCACACATGAGAAACCAGCCTTCCTTGTCTGTTCCTTCCTTTCATGTGACAAACAGAAAGCTCAGCTCCAAGGCACAGCGAAAACCTCTCTGAATCAGAATGTTATGAAAAATTCCTGACAAACTCATTGCTTCTATTTGTTGTGAGGTTGTGATTCTTTATATCACACAAAAGTTTCCCCATTCTTTGCCTACCATGGACAGTGCACATTCCACATTTTGCAGATTTCACATGCTAGATCTAACATATTTGGTAAAATATTCTGGGGCTCTAGGAAAAACCATCACTGTGACTTGGAAACTCGGGTAGGCAGCTGATATTTAATTAGCTAATATAAGATTTTTAGAAACTGAATCCCTCATACTGGCACACCTGAAATCCATCAATGGTAAGATTATTGTCAATGGAAGTTAAATCTGGAAATCATAAAAATAGTGATGTAGTCATAACTTAAACATTTAACTTTAACTTACAACACAGCAACTTTAACTTAACTTGCTTATTCTTTACTATAGGAATAAGGCCATTTCCTAAAGAATAGGTCTACAATTTGCAGGTTTCATAATTTTTCTTGAATCAATTATATGAAATGTACCATCTACTATTGCCAGTTTAAGTTTCTTTAAAGAGAATCTAGAATTTATAAAAAGGAAATTCAAAGCAATTTGAATGCAAATCCTCCTAGCCTTTCATAATCCCCTTCCTTCAACAATCTTATACATTTTCAGATACACATTTAAGTTGGCAACTAACCATATTTAATCTTTCAAACCATGCCATTTAGTTTTCATAGAAGAAATTACTTTTCTGTTTGATTTCATTTTTCAATGACTTACACAGTATTCAATTACATTTCGTTAATATAACAGATGGAACTAATGCAAAGAGTTTTGAAAAGACACTACTCATGCATACTCAGCATACCATTAAAGTAATGGGAGCAGAAATGCAGAGGTGTCAGTGTACTATGGGCTCTGATCAATACGTTTACAGAGAAAATGGAGCTTCAGTTAATCTAGCAATTGGTTAAAGGGAAGCCATTTAAGCCAATTTCTACTGCACTTATCAAAGTCATCAGTTTATGTAAAGATGTGAAAAGGGCTTAAATTATTTACAATATGATCAGATATCCTAGGGTAGAATCCAATTCATCTTTCAAATTCTGGATTCAAGTAAATATATGTTGAGTTCTGAATTGAAGGAAAGGTAGTGAAGGGTAACAGAAATAAAACTAAAATAGAAAATAGAAAAAAATAAATCCCATATCCATCCTTTACCAATTCTTGGAACAATAAAATAAAAATGATTTAGCTCACAAAGTTGATATAAAAATACAACAATATAGTATGTGCTAAAGCTTTTTAATCTTCCAAATATTGTCCACACACATTTTAAAAAATAATATTATCCTGCTATCTTATCTATTACTTAAGTTTCCTAGCCAAATATAGTAAATGGTTGACTTAAAAACCCTTACTATGTCAAATAGTTAACAATTGGAAATATGGTGTTCTCTACATATGAAAATTATTTCATAGTAGGGCAAAATTTTAAAACCAGTTCTAAAAACATATTTAGTACAAATGTTGTGATAAAAGATTTTAGTGGATATTATTATTGCACTCAAATACAAGAAATAAGCAAAAACCCAGTAAGCCATACACCTGTCCAACGGTCTGACCTTTGGCTATTTGGAATTTACAGTTGGATTAACCATTCTGTATTTCAGTCATAACACTTTCATTATTTCTTTTCCAACACTGGATTTATGCTCATTCACCAGGAGGAACATTCACTTCCATTGCATTATATGTGTTGGTAAACTCTAAGGCACAAAAATCAAGTTAACAGTGCTTCCACTGTAAGTCTTTTATCTGTACATCAGACTTCAAAAATTCAAGGACCCATATTGAAATTGGCTAATAACCAAAACACTCACTGTCAAATTAACTGTTCCCATCTGAGGTGATAAATGGAGGGTTCATAACTGTAAACCATGGCATATGAAAAATAATTCATTGACATCTGTTCTTAACATCTGGCTTTTTCATCAATGCACCAAAGCAAATGGGATGTAATTCTATTTTGCTTCTCAAAAATTAGGCTTTGTGATCATTTACATCTGAATTATACGGCCACATAGATCTACAAAATAAAAAAAATTTAATGCTTATTAATAATGTCTAAACACTTACGTCTATACACAGTTTATCCCTATCCTTTAGTCTGCAATTTTATGTTTGTGTGACTCCCTCCAGCAACATCATAAGACAGCATTAATATAAATCCTGTTCCCCAGGAAAAACAACAACAACAAAAAAAGTCACACGCTTTCCATTCCTTCTACCCAGCTCCTCATGAGAAATACTACTGAAGGAAGGAAGGAAGGAAGGAAGGGGAAAGAGGTAGGAAGGGAGGAAGAAAATACAGATACACGTATTTATTTAGTTTCTCAACGAGTTCTGTATAGAAAGACAGCTTTAAACTAATTACGTATTTGTTTTCAACAAACACTAAGAAATGACTTTTCCATAAGGTTTTTCAAATTAACTTAATATAAAATAGACACAAAATACAAATAGGTGTATATTGGTTGGCTTTACCACAATATTTACTACAAATACAACAACAAAATTATATAAAGACATATGAAAACAAAAGCAAACTAAATAAAGTGCTGAAAATGATTATATTGGTGAGTAACGTGCATGAGCCAGGCAAATTGAGACAGACAATGCTTAAAGAACCCAAAACAATACTTGGTTTATATGGTTCACTAATAATGTGACTAATTCATTGAGAATGATGTATGTAAAATTTTGTAGAGTGGTTTAATGAATCAAATTGTCCCAAGTTTGCAAAATGATACATGTATCCTTGGGAAACAGACTACAGAGCATTCAAACCATAACTTTTAGGTTTATAAGTATGAGTGAATGGCCAAAGTGGCTGATAGCTTGGGGCATTTACTAGTCCTATTTAGACTAGTCTTATTTTACCAGGCTATTTTACATGCCCCATTTTAGAGAGACTAATATAAGTTAAAAAAAGTTACTCATTTAGGAACTTGCAGTACAGACACTTGTCAGACCCCATGCAAATACTTAAGAACGTAATTAGTGAATTTGCAGGGCAATCTATCTGATAGAGTTAAGCAAACTTACAATTGCTTATAGTGTGACAACTGATAGTAATAAGTACTCCATCCTAAATGAAGAGGATCTAATTCAAACTAGGAGGTCAGAGAGGTCTTCCTAAAGGAACTGGTTTCTAAGCTGAAAATGGAAAAATGCATAAAAATTAGGCAAAGAATGGAATGGTGTGTGTCCTGGCTGGAAGGAACAGTGTGGTAGAAGGCACAGGGATCAGAAAGAGAGCAGCTAGGAAGAAAAAAAGGAAAAGACGTATAGTATGGCAGAATAGCTTGTAGAAGAAGCAGCAGGATATAAAATAAAGCTAGAAAATTAAGCAGGATGTAGAAGATATGTAAAACCTTGCACACCATGTTAAGATTGTTAAACTTTAATTGAAGAGCAAATAAAAGATTTTAGCAGGATATTGACAAGATAAAATGAGTGGTTCGGAATGATTACTATGACTAATGTATGGCAAGGGGAAAAAAACTGGAAATGATGGTGATCTTTCAGAATTACAATACTTTAGTAACACTTTTACTATCATATATGTGCTACCACTCACTCACCTGAAATGAAACTGAATTTGGTAAACTGGGTTTACATTGATTTGTTTTACATACAACACTGATTTTTTTTTTTTTTTTTAGAGGAAAACAATGAGTTAGTATACAGAAGAGTCCTGGGTAAAGTTTGTTTATTTAACTTAAGTAGGCTCCATGCCCAGTGTGGAGCCCAGTGTGGAGCCCAGTGTGGGGCTCAAAGTGAAGACACTGAGACCAAGACCCAAGCTGAGATCAAGAGTCAGACACGTAAGCAACTGAGCCGCTCAGGTGACCATTGTGTAAAGATCATTTAACTGTAACCCTCATTTTGCCATCTGAGAAATTTATCTCAAGACTTTTGTACCAATTAGCTATTATTGATTAATAAACTACTCCCAAACTCAGTGATATAAGGTAATGATAACTTACCTGTTGCTCACATTCTCCTACTGGGATTACAGGGCTAACACAGGCATGTCTTCTCATTCAACAGCAGGTAGTGTAAGATTGCAGTAAGCCCAGTTGAAAAAGCAAGTTTCAAGACTTCTTGTTCCATATACATTAAGATACCATTGGCCAAATAGTATGGCCGAATCCAGAGTCAAAAAATAGCAAAGAATGGTAACCCAGAGTGAAAAGACTCTATGAAGTTACTAGGTAAAATGCAGAGTTCAAGGAACCATAAAAAAAAAGGTGAAGAATTAGGGTTAATGACGCAATTCACTATAATTTAACAACAGGAAAAATTGCTTGCCTTGTTTATATTGTGAACTCATTCAATATAATAACTATTTTATTCTCCTTGTTTTGGCCACTAGGAGAAGCTGAAGTATATATTTGTAGCCGTCATTAGTAATCATGTACAATTTGATCATATCATAATCATTGGTGCCTAGCATAGTGTTTGGTATATAAATGACATTCAGCATATTTTTAAGGTTGTTAAAATAATTTTTTGTAATTAATCAAGCTAAATGTAAGCTAAAATATATAAAAGTCTGTATCACTGCTGAAATTTAAAGAACTAATGTAAATAGTCTCAAGAGAATAATATGTTTTATTATCAAACTTTAAAAATAATAAGAAAAAATATTATTCATTGTGAGGATGAAATGAGAAAGTTTTAAAAACATTTGGCAGAAAACTTGGTGTATAATCAACAACAGGGGAATGTTACTCAACTTTTTGTTCTGGGTCCTTACTATACCCTTCTCTTCATACAGTACAATGTTAGACTTAGAAAGAAACTCAGTTAACAGAATCCTACCCTATGCAAAACAAATTATTTCTCCCTGATTTTTATTCCTTGCTGATAAAGCAGCAGGGAAGAAATATACAATGGAGAATAGAGAAATTAACTTTTTAATTTACTTTATAGTTACCTTATTGATTACTCTTCACACCCATATATGTCATTACTTTGGCTATAAAAAGAGAAAAGCACAGTATCATGAATATACACTTATTATTTGAAAATAATACAGTAACAAAGACAATTTTAGCATGCATTTATTTTACTATTTATTCTATTATTAGAAGAAGAAAATAAGGAAAGAATATTGAAAACTATGAATAAAGAAAGGAATGTCTATAGAGTGATTGTGAAGATAATTATTTTGTATCCTTGCTGGCATTTAATTGAATACACGATAGATACATCATTTTCTTTTTAAATATCTGTTCAGATGTGGCTATAATGGGAAAAAAATCATATTATGTTGCAATTTTGAAAAAGTCTTTTCTTAAAAAACTATTTTTGGGGCACCGGGGTGGTTCAATGGGTTAAGCCTCTGCCTTTGGCTCAGGTCATGATCCCAGGTCCTGGGATTGAGTCCTCATTGGGCTTCCTGCTCAGTGGGGAGCCTGCTTCTCCTTTTACATTCCCCTGCTTGTGTTCCCTTTCTTCCTATCTCTCTGTCAAATAAATAAATAAAATCTTCAAAAAAACCTGTTTTTGAGTTAAATTCTCTAGTATTAGTAACTGATATCCAAACCCATGAATGGAATTTGATAGCATCTTCTCCAAAATGGACTTTTGCCAGGAATTTTATGCCCTCAAATACTAATGAAGATTTAATTTGAATTGAAGACTAAGCAATAAGAAGTCTCTTAATCGAGCACATTTTTGGTGCAATAGATTAGCACCATAATAAAAAGCTTAAATTTTACATTAATTTTCATTAAAATATAACAGTATAAATAATTTATAACCCACAAGCAGTGAAGAACCCAAAAATAAATGCATAAATAAATAAGATATACTAAGGAAGAATTTCAAGGATGTTTCCCTAACCACATTCTAATGCAAAAGCACTACTCTACTTACGCATGCTGTATTCTTGAGATGATGTACTGACAGAATGGAAGAAAAAAACCAATAGACTTACATGAAATAAGTGATTTTTGTTACCAGAATAATATATTTATTTATACTACCTCTTAATGACCTAAATTTTGTTACTTTATTTTACATCCTTTTAGTTCAGTGCTCATTTGAAAAAGGATAACTAAGAGTTATGCTAAAAATAGTTATGCTAAAACAGGAAATTGCTTTTTCTGAAAGTCAAAACCATTCCATAAGTTTCAGCCTACTTCATGTCCATTTTATCTTCATTCAATGTTTTATTCCACTTCATATTTAATACTAAAACTCTTCACAGTTAATACTAATGGTTATCAGAACTTTAACCTCTATAACTCCCTCATTTTTATATAAAATAACAACATAATTACCAAATTAGTCAGGTAAATATATAGGTTCTCTAGGCAAGCAGAGTGAAACCATGACTGCTAAATAATCAGCTGGAAAGCATCATACCAGGCAATATTTTGAAACATTTCTTCATTAGTTGATGTAAAAAGGGTTAGCCTGGTATAGGGGAAAGAGAAATTTTGGTGTAGGACTTAATGCATAGGTACTATGTAACAATCCATATATGACCTTATTTTTGAGAGAGTGCATTATTTCACAGTCACACTGATGTTTCCAGACTATGGGACTCAGTCTCTGCCTTGGACCATGCATACTTGATTGCATAAGCAGTGAGGAGTTTTGGACTTAGAAGGCCTTAGGCTGCCTTGGAGCAAGGTATTTGGAAGTGGACAGACTTTTATGCCAAAATGTCTCAGCCTTCTGTCTATCTTTAGCAGAATGTGTGAACATTCTGGTCCCTCCTGCTTCAGGCATTGAACTTTTAACAAGGTGTTTCCTTGGGTGTCATCCCACAAGCACTTTCACACACTGCTTGGAGGAATGGAAGTAAAATCAATATTATGAAAAACAATTTGGGGGCACCTGGGTGGCTCAGTTGGCTAAGCGACTGCCTTCGGCTCAGGTCATGATCCCGGAGACACGGGATCGAGTCCCACATCGGGCTCCCTGCTCGGCGGGAAGCCTGCTTCTCCCTCTCTCACTCCCACTGCTTGTGTTCCCTCTCTGGCTGTGTTTCTCTCTGTCAAATAAATAAAATCTTTAAAAAAAAAAAAAAAGAAAAGAAAAACAATTTGGCAATTTTTATTAACAACTTCAAGCATTTTCTTGCATTTTGACCTAAGTACATTCACTAAGACTTCATCAGTGATGGGGGAGATATACTTTATATCACATAAGGTATTATGGGTTCAATTCCAGACTATCACAATAAAACGAATATCACATAAAAGCAAGTCAAATGAATTTTCTGGTTTCCCAGTGCATACAAAAGTTGTGTTTATATTATACTGTAGCCTACTAAGTGTACAATAGCATTGTGCTTAAAAAAATGTATGTGCTTTTTTGCTTGTTTTGTTTCAATTTAAATTATAACTGATTAACATATTGTGTAATATTAGTATCAGGAGTAGAATTTAGTGATTCTTCACTAACATATAACAGCCAGTGCTCATTAAGTGTCTTTTTTTTTTTTACAAGTGTCTTTCTTAATATCCATCACCCATTTAGCCCTTACAGTAATGCTCACTTTGTTATTTTATAGTTAAGATTCTCTCATGGGTTGCCTTCCTCTCTCTCTCTCTTTTTTTTTTTTAACTTACTTTACTTATTTATTTCCCCCATGTTCATCTGTTTTGTTTCTTAAATTCCACAGATGAGTGAAATGATATGGTATTTGTATTTTTCCGACAGGCTTATTTTGCTTAACATAATATACTCTAGCTCCATCTATGTCATTGCAAATGGTAAGATTTCATTCTTTTTGATGGCTGAGTAGTATTCCACTCTTTCTATATATACATCCTTTATATATTCATATATATGTATATATACATCTTTTATATATGTATATATGTATATATAAAGGATGTGTGGATGTGTGTGTATGGATATAGGATACATATATGTATACATATATATGTATATATACATTCTTTATCCAATCATCAGTCAATGGAGATTTGAGCTCTTTCCATAATTTGTAATTGCTATTGTTAACAATGCTACTATAAATTTCACAGCATATATGCCCCTTTGAATCATTATTTTTTATCCTCTGGGTAAATACCTAGTAGTGCAGTTGCTGAGTGGTAGGGTAGTTCTATTTTTAACTTCTTGAGGAACCTCCATACTGTTTTCCAGAGTGGTTGCACCAGCTTTCATTCTCACCAACATTGTAAGAGGGTTCCCCTTTCTCTGTATCCTCACCAACCACTATTGGTTCCTATGGTGTTAATTTTAGCCAGTCTGACAGGTGTGAGATGGTATCCACTGTGGTTCTGATTTATATTTCCCTGATGATGAGTGATGTTGACCATCATTTCATGTGTCCATTGGCTATTTGTGTGTTTTATTTGGAAAAATGTCTATTCATGTCTTCTGCCCATTTCTTAACCCGATTATTTATTTTGGGGTATTGAGTTTGATAAACTCTTTATAGATTTTGGATACTAACTCTTTATCAGTTATGCCATTTGAAAATACCTTCTCCCATTCCATAGGTTGCCTTTCAGTTTTGTTGACTGTTTCCTCAGTGTGCCCCAGCTTTGTATCTTTTTATTTAAGATTTTATTTCTTTATTTGACAGAGAGAAACACAGCTAAAGAGGGAACACAAGCAGAGGGACTGAGAGAGGGAGAAGCAGGGGCACATCAGTGGGAAGCCTGATGTGGGGCTCGATCCCAGGTCTCCAGGATCATGACCTGAACCAAAAGCAGTCGCTTAACCAACTGAGTCACCCAGGCAACCCCCCAGCTTTGTATCTTGACAAAGTACCAAGAGTTCATTTTTGGTTTTGTTTCTTTTTCATCTGGAGACACGTCTGGTATGGCTTTTGTCCAAGATAACTATAAAACACTTGTGAAGGAAATCAAAGATGAGACAAAGAAATGGAAATATATTCCATGCTTGTGGATTAGAAGAACAAATATTGTTGAAATGTCTCTACTACTCAAAGCAATCTACACATTTAATGCAATCCCTATCAAAATACCACTGGCATTTTTCAACGAGATCGAACAAACAATTCTAAAATTTGTATGGACACAAAAGACCCCAAATTGCCAAGGCAATCTTGAGAAAGAAAAGCAAAGTTGAAGGCATCACTATTCTAGACTTCAAGCTACATTACAAAGCAGTAATCCTCAAGACAGGATAGTACTGGCACAAAAACAGACACATAGATCAATGGAACAGAACAGAAAACCCATAAATGTTCCCATAACCATATATATGGTCAACTAATTATTTGACAAAGCAGAAAAAAAAAATCCAATGGAAAAAGACCATCTCTTCAACACAGTGTTTGGAAAACTGGACAACATGCAGAAGAATGAAATTGGACCACTTTCCTACACGATACACAAAAACAAATTTAAAATGGATGGAAGAACTAAAGTGAGACAGGAAATGATCATAATCCTAGAGGAGAACGCAAGTAAAAGATATATGTATCTTAATTGAAAAATATTTCTAAAACTGCTAACCATCATATGAGTCTTCAGCAAGTCATAATCTTCTTGCTGGTGGAGGATCTTGCCTTGATGTTGATGGTGCTGACTGATCAGTGTGGAAGTTACTGAAAGTTGGGTATCTGTGGCAATTTCTTAAAATAAGATAACAATGGAATTTACCACATCTATTGACTCTTCCATTCATGAGCAATTTCTCTGTAGCCTGTGATGCTGTTTGATAGCATTTTACCCACAGAATGTCTTTCCAAATTGGAATCAATCCTCTCAAACCCTGCTGCTGTTTTATCAACTAAGTTTATGTAATAGTCTAAACACTTCATTGTAATTTCAACAATCTTCACAGCATCTTCACTGGTTGTAAATTCGTCTCAAGGAACCACATTCTTTGCTCATCTCTAAGAAACAACTACTCATCCATTTAAGTTTTACCATGAGATTGTGGTAATTCAGTCACATCTTCAAACCCCACTTATGATTCCAGTTCTCTTGCTATTTCTACCACATCAGCAGTTACTTCCTCCACTGAGCTCTTAAACCCCTCAAAGTCATCCATAAGGGTTGAAATAAACCATTTCAAACTCCTGTGACTGTTGATATGTTGACCTCTTCCCAAGAATCAAAAACGTACTCAATGGCTTCTAGAATGATGAATCCTTTCCAGAAGGTTTAATTTAATTTACCCAGATCAATCAGAGGAATCACTATCTATGGAAGTATATTTTGAAATGTATTTCTTCAATAAAAAGACTTGAAAGTCAAAATTACTCCTTGAACCATGGGCTGCAGAATATATATTGTGTTAGCAAACATGAAAACAACAATCTCATTGTCCACTAAATTATCTTCAAAATGCAACAAAGTGAAGTGTAATAAAATGAGGTATGCCTGTATATGCAAAGATTTCCTCACAACAAAGTTTGTCAAAACCATATTCATACTAAGAAAAAGGTAAAAAGTTGATCTAAATCTCTCAAAATAAAGAAAAGATTAAAATTAATCAAATATATGCATGTACTGGCATATTATGCATCCAATAAAAATGAAAAATTATAAAACTAGAAAAAATATATTATAAATATAAAATAAGGAATAATCTCAAGCACTTCAACAATATAAAAGAAAACATTCTGGAAATAAATTACATTAAAATGTTATAAAAGATACATCCTGGCCATGGCAGTATTTTGATGATTTACTTGTTTCTTTGTGATTGTCTATTTTACAAAGATATATAAACAGGAACAAATGTGACCAGAGAGAAGCCATTTGTTGTTACCTTTTCTCCCAATTCCTGCCTTCAGAAGTAGGGGACAAAGGGTTACCTTGTTATTCACTGGTCTATCTTGCCCACAGAGGATGTATCTGAAAGTGGATAGTGGAGCTCTATTGACTTATCAACACCTAAGGCTCACCTATTAGGTGACATGCAGACATGATTAATGTTAGCATACCTGCTGTATCTTGCTTAGAGCGAAAAATTAGTAACACTCAGAACTGAATTACTCTTGCAGTCAGCACTTACAGACCAGGGCAAAGTTGCCATTTATCCCCAATACCACAACACCTGGCTAAATCATCTTGATTCTGCTCTCTTTCCAAGGAAATATAGTTGCAGAAGTGATTTCAAGAAGTTCCTCGGGTAATCATGTGTTAAAATTATAGATAGATAATAGATCCCCCCAAAAATTAAATAAATGCCTACTCAACCAGGACTTCATATGTCAGGTTTTCAGAAAGTTTCAAGAACCCTTTCTGAAATGTATAGGGCTGCTCTGCCTTCCATATCTTGGACTCTGTACTTTCTTTTTTCTTTGTTGATTCCAGTAGTAGAAGGTCTCTGCATACAGCCCCATGCGTTTGGCCTTTCCCCAAGACTGAGGGCTCCTGTGTGCTCTAGCTCTGACTCTGATTACATCCTCCAAAGGACATTTACACTTGTATAGTTGCTTCTTAACCTCAGGGTTAAAACTTACACATATATAAATTATTCGTTTTTTAAAGAAGCTGAATGTCTTTTAGTGCACAACCTAACAAGCTGATTAATATTCCTCCATGTAAAATGTCTTAAGAGAATCAATTAAAAATGCACTTTCAAACAGATAAAGGATAGAACCAGCCCTGTACAGACATTTGTTGTATCTTGATTTCCCTTTGTTCTGCCACTATCATATGCAGAATTCCAGCCATCTTGCACATGTATGCTCTTCTTCACAATAAGAATTGGATGAAAGGGTGTGGATCAGTCAGTGTAAATCCATTACAGTTATTGGAACAACAACTTAAGACACATGGCTAACTGATGCTGGGTCAATAAAATCTTCTCCATATGTGAGGGTATCTCACTTTTAACTTGACTTTTTTTGTTTTTTTTTTAGTAAAAACAGAAGTTATATTCATTTTGGGACTCACATTTATTAAATTACGAGGGAAACTTTAGTGGTAATATATTTAAACACAAATATCCAATGTCTAGTTAAAGATTGCAAAGGCGAAGTTTCATAATTACATTAAAGGTGGAAAAGGTGATATTATTCAGAAAGTTGTGTGAGTGCCTTTTTATAGGTAAAGTAAATTAAAAATGACATCTTTGACTTTAACTGAGAAGGAGGTTTTATTCCATATGAAAATTCACCATAAAATACATTAAAATAGCCATTATAAAATTCAAGTTCTGGTAAATCCATGTAACTAAAAATACCATTAAAAGGCATCATCATGGAAATGAATGACTGATTTTTTTTGATTGCATAAAACTTTAGTGCTTTGAAGCATGTTTGATCTCATACACCAGTAAACTTAACAAGACCTTGAAACTTCAAAGATTAACTTTACAGGGAAAAAAATGAAATAAAAGGAAAAATGAAATATATAAAGTATTTCAAGGCTACAAAGAGTCATGGATTTTTGTTCTTGGGAAGGACAAACTACATAATATAACAGATGTTGTATTTCAAAATAAGATAATATTGATTCTGTTTCAACATATGTCTAAAGTCACAAGTACTGATGAATATCTTGAATCCCCTAACTACCAGGAATATAAATAAAAGGAACCAGGAGTAATTAACTTAAGTCCCTGCATAATTTTCTTTTAAATCATGTAATTGTGGTTCATGTGCTTATTTGCATATTTATAATCAAGTTGAGGTTAAAACCTCTGAGACCAGCTTCTGCATTTTAGAAACACACTTCAAATATCCAAGTTCTTATATACAATATAAATTATGTACTATTAATCATTATTTTTATTCCATTATCTAGTATTTTGTGTAGCATTTGCATATGAATTGTAGAATTGGAACTTTTATAATGCTGTTTTATGATGGGTGTACTTATAAAAAAAGTGACAATGAAGGAATTATTCTGAAGAAAATTGATTAAATAGAAAAATAATCAGGCATAGTAGAAAATATTTATATTTCTACATAGTACCTGTCACTATCAAGTTTCATGTCATTTATGAATCTGTTTATTTTTTTCTTTCACCCTCCTTTATTCCTTCACACAAACATATATTCAGTGCAAGCTCCATGAGGGTATGTAAATACTTTGCATTCCATTGTATTTTAAACTATAGCCTATGAACCTAAAAATAGGGACAGGAAGTAACAGATGTCAATGATTACCTTGAAAGTCACAAACACAGTTAAGATTTTTAAAATTATGCTAAAATATGCATAAATGTTGACATTTAAAAATATTTCTAGTTTTCATTTTTATAGTAATATGCACTTCATAGACTTAATTTTATAGATGAATCACTTTGCTATTTAGATATGTGACATCACTTGTAATCAAGAATATTATCGTTGACTAAGAAAGAAAATATCAATATAAAAAATAAAAATATTATCTAAATATTTGACAAACAAGAACATCAATATTGTTTCAAATAATTTGAAGAATTTAAGAAATTGATTCACTCAATGAATACATATTTCTGTTGTTAACTAAATATACAGATGATGACAAACTACCTTTACTGATAACTGTTATGAAATCTCACAGTAGACCACTTTGTATTTACAGCATTAAATATAATCAAATTATAAATATATAGAGAGTATGGAGAATGTTACCACAAGACAAATTTCATGTTACTGAAATATTTTATACTGGACCCATTTAAAGAAACATATGCTTAACTGTAGGCTCTTTGAAAATAAACACTTTATGTAAAATGAAATTACTTCAAGGCCAATTGCACATAAATTAGTATTCCCACCATTCTCTATCCACAGAAATTATATTATTTAAAATCTTATTTAAGGTTATTCTTAAAATGCCCTTAAAATTGAGATACTTTCCAAAGCTGCAAATGTTCCAAAAGTTTTAATGTTGTTGATAAAATTTCACAAGATTTCCCCGCCAATAAAAATGAGCAAACCGAAAGAAATTTGCAAAACCAGGAAATGTATAGAACATTTGCAGGTCTTCCAGAGAAAATAAAACTAGCAAGTCTTGGAAATACCGACATTAACAATAAAGAAAACGTGGTTTTATCTGAAGCAAAATGAAAGTATACTAAATTTAAGAAAATAAAATTGATTTTTTTTCTGAGTTTCTCACTTCTTATATCTTGTTAACTTTTTAAATTAAAATAATAACATACTGATACAGCAAAGAAAAATTGCTAGAAAACAATTACTCATAATCTAACCACCTTAGCTTTTACCTCTTAAAATTCCAATTTTCTGCTGTTGAACTCCATCCCATGCCTATTCTCTTTTCATTTCTCATATAAATACTACTTCCAAAGCATAATATCTGTTTTCATAAAAGAAAAATGAGGGATTTTTACTTCTTTATAGAATATTTTTTAAAAATTGAGAACCATAATTTTCATATATATATATATAAAATGTGTGTGTGTGTGTGCGCGCGCGCGCGTGTGTGTGTGTGTGTGTGTGTGTGTGTGTGTGTGTGCTTGTCACTCAATCCTACTATTCTGTATAAAATTCTTCTATTCTATGATTTCATTCTGGAATGACACACATTTCTTGTCTATTTCTATCTTTTTTTTTGTCCATTTTAGTAAGTTAAACAGTTTATGATGGCAATTCTTCCATAGTTCTGTGATTGCTTTCCCTGACATTGTGCCCTTAAACTGGACTAACCTACCATATATTTGCACAACTAGTGCCCTCTGTAACAGTTGCCCTAAAGTTTGCCTTTTCTCTCCAATTCTTGAAATTACGGTCAAATGTCTACTTGTTTTCAGACAATTTAACTTTGAATTTTTCCTTTTTCTGTCTTTGGATTGAAGGACTCTTCTGGTATTTTATGTGGCTTAAAATGTCTCATGTGTGTATGATTTAGGCAGATCTGGGAAGTACTATTAATCTATACTTCACATTGCCTCATATTTCAGTTGGGTTGGCTCTACTGCATGTCATTGTAGGGTTAAACAAAAAAATGACATGATCTAAATTATATTTTTAAAAGATCTCTTTGGCAACTATGTGAAAATGCATCAGAGGGAATTGATTATATAGAGAAAGTAGAAAAATAAATACAGCAATTAAAGTCATGAACATAAGCAAAGTCCCTAGCAACAGAACCTCCCTCCTGCTTCTAATAAATATAACTAAATTTTTGAAAAAATAAATAATCATCTAGGGTTTTTTTCTGAGGCCCAACTAAGAATCCAGTCAATTTTGAGTTGCCAAATTTGAATGACAACTGCTCTGTATCATTAAGATTTCCTATTACAGTGCAATCAAGGGTGATAACAATGTCATAGGATTATATCTATGAACTCCACCTACTGCATACCACATTGTGTAACTGCACATAACTAGACATTCAAAGATCCTTTAACAATTAAGGAATATTCTCTTCTACAGTGTTTTATGGCACAGAACTTTAAAGCCCTACACAAGTGCTTGTCTCTCACTTTAGTAAACATGTTGTCCACCTAATTTTTTTTGAAAAAAAATATTTGCTCTTTCCATAGACATGGTACTTCTCTAGGCAGAGATATTATAGATCTCTTTCCAAAATATAAAGTATCAGTCCAGAAATATGCCCCTGATTAATGAGCCATACTTCCTGAACTAATTACATATCATTTATATGCATCTCTAGCCATAAATCCAACTGACTATACTGTGGTTATGCCTTGGTCTTTTAAGTTTGAGTTTTCTGCTTCTTACCACTAAAACCTGGATTACTAAGCTATAATTATCATTGGGAATTCTTGGCAGTTAGGAACAGAAATTAATTCTGTTTATATCTCAAGTAAAAAAATTGAATTGATTGGAAAAATATCAAAGTCTCACAGAAATAATAGAAACCTGGGGCACCTGGGTGGCTCAGTTGGTTAAGCGACTGCCTTCAGCTCAGGTCATGATCCCAGAGACCTGGCATCAAGTCCCACATCTCCCTCCCCAGAGGGAGAGCGTGCTTCTCCCTCTCTCACTCCCCCTGCTTGTGTTCTCTCTCCGGCTGTGTTTCTCTCTGTCAAATAAATAAAATCTTAAAAAAAGAAAAGAAATAATAGAAACCTGGAATATGAGCTTTCTAAAAATGATAAGAACTAAGAACTTCTGAGAAGATGAGGCAGTAAATAACATAGCAAAATTTTACAGCTGGAAGAGGCCAGTCCAATATTCTCCATCTATCCACATGCCTTAGTCTGGGCATGAGGTCTAGGTGGCTGAGCCTATACTACCTGCTCACCCTGGATTCATGGGAATGGATAGAGAATCTGGCCCCTTCTATGGGAAGCATGTATTACTTCTCAACAAAGCAATACTCTAAATATAGTTTTTCTGAAGTCAGAACAGACTACTAATGGAAAGAAAGAAGTTGAAAGGTCTATAGCAAAAATATAACAAGTTTATCTATTATTCCATATGTTACTTTATTTCAACAAACATTTATTGAACTATGTACTGGGCAGTGTTCTATTCATAAAGAATAATTCTGAAAAATATTGAGATACTAGAACAGAGATAGGTAAGAAATATAGATAGGAGGTTAGGACTTTGTAAGCCCTGGTAAAGAGTTTACATTTTATTGTCAGTGCAATTTTGAGTTTTTAATGAGAGGAATATTATCAATTAACCTTTTAAAAAGACTGCTCTAACTGCCAAGGAGAGGAGAGAATGCAAACGGATCAAGAAACAGAAAAGCTGAAAAACTTTTAAGGTTCTTGGCTTCAAGCATCAAAAATAGATTTTGACTAACTTCCACAAGAAAGGAATCATTTAGGAAATATAAGGTGATCTACAGAATCATCCAGAAGACTGGAGGATCAGATATAGAGGCCAAACAGAAATGAAGAAAGGGTAGACAACAGAAAACACAGCCCAAACAAGATAAAGATAAAATATGGTGAGTTCCTCTCCCAAATGCCACTGTCACTGGTTCCTCAACAATGTATATGCTAAACTCTCAAAATCTCTGCTAGATGGCTTCATGTTGTCATAAACATTTCCTAATTCTTCCTGTCTCTGCACATCATTCTTTTCTCATTCAAACTCATGAGTAGTATCAATCAAAGGTCAGAGATATGCAATATGCCTATACTCATACTTCCAAAGGATGGGACAGAAATAACCTAGCTCTTTTGGTTTTTTTAGCAAAAACCAGGGGAGTGATTTCAACCAATTCCCACATGGTGGAGAACTCCCTAAAACTAATCAGGTATGTTAAGAGGCAGCATTTCGTTAGATAAATGTCCACTGAAGGAAATTAGTATTATGTTTCAGTGAGACATAAAGGTGCCTTAGATCTGAAATTGGAAGAGAACATAATGGGATGTTTGAGTGCAGGCTATGGAAAGAGATCCTCAAACCACTTCACTGCCATTTACTCCTTGTGTGATATTGAGCAAGTTACTTGGCCCTTCACTTGTCTAGATTCTTTATCATTTCAAAATTAGGGAATATAGGAGGACTGTAAGAACCACTTCATGAATGTGTGTAGTAGTAAGCACAATATAAATCTTAGCTATCACTTTTTTAGAGTAGTAGCAGTGAATATGGAGAGATACAATGAATAGAGTAATAAATATTGAAAAGAGAGTCTATAGGAATTTCTTATTGTTTGATATGAGAGGAAAGTGGATCATGGATGACATAAATCATGGTTTTAGTAGGTATATGGGCTGTAGTATCCTATATGGAGATAAGGCAAAGGTCTATTCCATCAGTTTCCTGAGTTTGATAAACCCAGCACAGCATGCTCATGAACTACTTTATTTAAAAACCTTGGTTCTATCCATTTCTAGGAAGACCCCAACACATTGTCCCAACCTTGAGGGCAGATGAACACCTGCCTCCAAGCACAGGACACAAAATTTTTTATTTTTATTTTGACTAGAAAGTTTGGCACTTCAAGGACTTTCCAGAGAGTTCTGTGTTTAAATGACTATCATCCAGCTCTTCCCAAAACATAATTGGGTTAGCTGATATTTGACAGATATAATCTAATAAAGTCTATCCCAAGCTCTGAATTTTTCTTGCTTTTGTTGTGTAATGTCAAACAGTTACAGGTTTCATAAATTAGAATGTGGACATCTCTGGGAGTCCATTCTGTCATGTTTTCTAAAGAACACTATAAGTAAAACATAAATAGAAAAACCAAAAAAATGCCTTAATAACATTTCAGAATGTTCTTTAGTCTCTATAGTAATAATAAAGTGCCATATGCACAGTAATATACTTCTTTGTAGTTTACCCAATTCCATCATCAATAACACATCTCTTCTTTGTTCAAATGTTTACTAAGGAAGAATAAAGTTCTCAAAACTAAAAAGAAACTTTAGAAGTTAATCGAACAAGAACATAATGTGAAAGAAGACAAGAATCAAAATTCATCAGAAGAAATTTTCTTAGATTGTACCCTGGACTGATATGTCACATTAAAAAAAGAAATAACAGCTTTCTTAAAAATTATGCCACCCAGGGGCTCCTGGGTGGCTCTGTCATTAAGCATCTGCCTTCAGCTCAGGTCATGATCCCAGGGTCCTTGAATAGAGCCCTGCATCGGGCACCTTGCTCAGCGATAAGCCTGCTTCTCTCCCACTCTTCCTCTCATATTCCCTCTCTGGTTGTCTCTCTTTCTCTCCATCAAATCAATAAATAAAAATCTCTTTTAGGGGCGCCTGGGTGGCTCAGTTGGTTGAACGACTGCCTTTGGCTCGGGTCATGATCCCGGAGACTGGGGATCGAGCCCCACATCGGGCTCCCTGCTCGGCGGGAAGCCTGCTTCTCCCTCTCTCACTCCCCCTGCTTGTGTTCCCTCTCTGGCTGTGTTTCCCTCTGTCAAATAAATAAATAAAATCTTAAAAAATATATCTTTTAAAAATCTATGCCACCCAGTAAAAGTTAAAAAAAAATCAATATGTGATCAACAAAAATAGCTTATTATTGATTGACAGAGAATTATTTTTTAATCAAATGTGTAATCTAAACAAAAATAAAATACTGCCAATTACTTAAAATTTAGGCTAAAAAATATCAAAATTCAGGAAAGCTTCTCTTTCTCTTTCTTTTGGCTTTTAGAAGAAGACTTTTTTTTCCACAATGCACATCTGCCAAATGAAAACAGGAAAAAGCAATGGAAATAGCCCAAACTTTCCCAAGCTTCATGATAGTGAAGAGGGCTGATAAAAGTTACTGTAAAAACAAGGCCAACCCAAAAACCAAGACAAAACAGGACTCCCTTTTATTTCTCCAAGTTACATTTTCTTTTCTGATTTAATATCTAATGAAAATTGCATGGAACAAAATTTTGGCATCTATTTATCGCATGAGGACATTTTCTGAAAAACCATATATTAAATGCTTAATTCTTCCACTGAAATAGTGAAGGAAATACTGGACCATCATTAATCATATCAAAGCAGTATATTATTCCAAAACAGAAAAGAATGTTCTTATAAAGGCAATATTAGAGTAGAAGCCAAAGTAATTATAATACCCTTTGAAGTATAAAACCTGCAGCAGAGGACCTACATGAACTTGTCGGAGACAATTTCAAATACAAAGCTGCACTCTGAATAAGTGAAAACTTTGTTTTGTGGGCATGTGTGTGTATATAAGGGCATGAGGGAACAGAAAGTTCTAAATACAGTCATCTTAATTCATACTCTGTTGTTAAGGAAGGAGATCTTTAAGTAATCCCGCTATAAAATTTCCTACTACGTTTATTCCAGTAAGTGAGCACCAAAGTAATAATATCTATTCACAAACTTGAATTCAAGAATGAATATGGCAACATATGAATAGGATCCATACAGCTATGGTACCTAGTTCATCATCTTAAACCAACAGGTCATCAAAAATATTTGTTGAAGAGTAATATAAGAAAAATTACCCAACGAAAGTGACCCAGGGTGTTCCACAGTCAATTTAACACCTTTGTATTGCAGTGTAACTATGTGCATCATCACATTTGTGTGTTTCACATAAATGTACTTGCTGACATCTTAGCTTGGTATGCCCTTCCCCTAACATTGTATAATTAATTCCTTCTTGTCTTTCAGATAAATAAGCCAATGTCTCAGAAGGAGAAAAAGGCAAATTCAGGGTAATGAGGACACTATAATGTGAGGATCATTTGCAAAGATGGAGACTGTAATGAGGAGATTACTGAAGGCAAAGGGAAAACAAAAATCAGAGCTAGAAACAATATAAAAGTCATATCCCCTAGGTTTGGTAGGTCAAGGGAAAAGTAGCAGCTATTAGGACCAGAAAGAGTTTAGTATACCTACATGTGTGAGAGAGAATGCCTGTCAAAGCTACGACTACAGGTCAAGGAGCTCAGTTCTACCCAGCCTATGAGCCAAACCCACAATGTTCTTTAAAAAAAAAAACAAAAACAAAGATTATCTATTTATTTTTTTCAGAGATAGAGAGCATGAGTGAGGAGTTGGGGGAGGAGCAGAGGGAGTAAGAGGGAAGCAGACTCACCACTTAGGAGGGCCCGCCCTCCCCCCGAAGTTGAGCTCAATCCTTGGACCCAGAAATCATGACCTGAGCCAAAGGCAGAAGCTTAACCGACTGAGCCACCCAGGTGTCCCCTCAACTTCCTCTTATTATCACCTCTACAAAGACACTTCTTTGAGCCACTAATCTCAAGTAGTAATCTAACACACTCATGCTTTATCATGTAACACCAGCAGATTTTTTGATATGCTTTATACATTATCAAAAGCATCTATCTGACTTTTGTTTTACTAAAATTTCTAGACTGCCCTGAAGAAGTATCTAAATATTATAATCATTACTACGGATGAAAAAACTTAGAGGAGTGCCTGTGTGGCTTGGTCAGTTAAACATCCGACTTAGGCTCAGGTCATGACCTCAAGGTCCTGGGATCAAGCCCCAAGTTAAGCTCCCTACTCAGTGGGGAGTCTGCTTGTTCTTTTCCCTCTACCACTCACCCTGATCATTCTCTCTCTCTCTCTCTAATAAATAAATAAAATCTTAAAAAAAAAAAACTAACTAAAAAACTTAGACATTAGGAAACCTAACAGTGGGCTTTTAAATATCTTAGATCTTTAGGGCTTTAATGCATTGAGGGTCAGGGTGAGGGTGGGAATCCGACCTGGAATAAATGGCCATTCTCAGGGTTGATTATGTAGTAAGGATGTCATAAAGTCATTGCCAGAGGCTATCCTAAATAGCCATGGCATTCTCTATCACTGATGGAATTATTGCTGTCTCTTCAACCCCAGAACTGAGTGAGATTTCGAGGAACTCCCTTCCTCAGCAAGATTGATTTTCTGCCCTGAGAACTACCATCCAGGCCTGCATACATCAGCTGACACCCCATCAATGACTGCAGCATCATTGAAAACCAGGGAGGGTTCTGAATGAATGTTCTCACAGGTGGAGAGTCTGGGTTTTTTTTTTTTTCTTTCTTTCTTTCTTTCTTTCTTCCTTTCTTCCTTCCTTCCTTCCTTTCTTCATTTCTTTATTTCTTTCTTTCTTTCTTTCTTTCTTTCTTTCTTCTTTTTTTCTTTCAATATTTTATTTATTTATTTGACAGAGAGATAGAGACCACAAGTAGGTAGAGCAGCAGGCAGAGGGAGAGGGAGAAGCAGCCTTCCAGCAAGGAGAGTCCCTGATGTGGAACTAGATCGCAGGACCCTGGGATCATGACCTGAGTCGAAGGCAGCCACTTAACCGACTGAGCCACCCATGTTCCCCGAGAGTCTGGGTTTCAACACTGTTTCCAGGCTTCCTCTTAAGCAATGGCAACAACTCAATGCCTAAAATGGAGTTCAGTTCCTTACACAAGGCTGTTCTGGAAACTAGCAGTTGTCTGTATAAGCATGGAAGAGAACATGAGAGTTCTCTCCCTACAGCAGGTAAAAAAAGACAATGGACTTCAGTTGTTTGTTTTGTTGTTGTTTTGGTTTGGTTTTTTAAAGATTTTACTTATTTATTTGAGAGAACAAGCAGGAAAGAGAGAGAGAGCACAAGTGGAGGGTGGGGGTGGGGAGAAAGGGATAGAGGGAGAAGGAGAAGAAGACTCCCCACTGAGCAAGGATCCTGATGCAGGGCTTGATCCCAGGACCCCAAGATCATGACCTGAGCTTTAGAATTGGAGAATTTGCAGTTCAGAGTATAATGAGGAGTCTGACTCCTTTTTTTTTTTTTTAGTGTTTGACTGCTAACAGCTTTGAAGTCTTTATTTTTATTTAAAGATTTTATTTATTTATTTGACAGAGAGAAACACAGCGAGAGAGGGAACACAAGCAGGGGGAGTGAGAGAGGGAGAAGCAGGCTTCCTGCCGAGCAGGCAGCCCGATGTGGGACTCGATCCCGGCTCTCCAGGATCATGACCTGAGCTGAAGGCAGTCGCTTAACCAACTGAGCCACCCAGGCGCCCCAGCTTTGAAGTCTTAATGCTCCCTCTTCCCCTCATGTCCTACATCTGGCAATTGGAATAGAAAGCCTGGAATCTTCTTCCTTTAGCACCTGATTCAAGTCCCCATTCGTAATGGGAACTATTACTACAGCCCCACCCCTGAACAACACCACCACAGTTAAAACCTAAGCTAGAACCATTTCTTCATGCTCTCCGCCAGAAACCTCAGTTATGTTGGAAATAAATCTCTTCATACCTTGTTAGTATGTATGCCTATGGCATCATCAACATGAACCAAATTTTGGGTGAGGGTCTGCCCTGCTTTTGCAGACTGACCTTAACATAAAGGAAATCTGCTCTCCTTTTCTATTTACAACTAGTGAAGAACCCAGACTGGTTATGCACAATCCTCAATTTTTTTTTTTTTTCCTAATGGGTGTAACCATTTTCTTCCCAATTCTTAATCCACCTTACCTTCCATTCCTTGCCAGTTAATCAAACACCTTAAACTCTTGTCAGTTACACCAGGTTCAACTGGAGTCTTATCATGGGCAGAGTGGTCGTTACCAAACCTAAACAAAACTGAAGTGAGGAAAATAGAGTCAAAGTGTCCAAAGTCAATAGATTTGTTTCAATATGTAGTTATAGAAAGTTTTACCAGATGAATCTGTATATACAAATATCTTTTCCAAAATTTTCTGGTACAATTCCACCCATTCTAATTTCTCACCTCTTTTCAAGATGTGTGTTATTAATTGGAAATTGCTTAAAACTTTATGCTATCTGCTCACTGATGTTATGGAACTCATCTGTTAGTACCAGTTTGGATATGTTAAGCCTGATGTTGAACTGAAAATTTAAAATGTTACATTTTTTCAGATAATAGGATAACTTATTTTGAGGATTTATACTAGACAATTCTAGTCAACAAAAAAATTTCCAATGTAACTACAATTTATTTTAAGTTTCTTAAAGATTCTTGTATTTTTAAAACAGTAACTTAAAGAAATGATGGGCATCACAACAACAAGTTTTTCTTTTTATGATTTTTTCTTTCAGGGATTTACAAAAAATGGAGTGGGTAAAGAAAATTAATTTATTTGGGCCAATCTATGTATTGAGATGTGTGCAAAATGAAGGAAAAAAGAATGGCGGTATGATGCAATTCATTTCTTCTAAGTGAAGAGTGGGTTTATATTTTCAAAGGGTACAAACAGCATATACAGCAAATACAGGAAGCTACATACAAAGCTCCTGGTTTCTCACTTCATCATTCTCTCCATAATAAGGCTTCATTTCAGGTTTCTTTTAGGTACCAACGTTTCCAGCACCTTTGGCTCTAACCCACGGCCTTTATCTAACCCAAAAAGCCCTTAAGCACCTAGAATTCAAAGACAGCCTATATTTCTGTGGAGAGCCAGACCAGCCTAGAGCTAGTAACAGGTTGTTAAGATTTAACAAGGAAAAAATAAGGGACCCATTAGAAGGTTGAAATGCTTGGCTGGAAGGAGAGAGAGAAGAGAGAGAATCCAAAGTCTAAAGAGATTGGAAATATCCATGTTAAAAATCATTTCAACAGTCAAATTTAAAAACAGACCCTATTAAAACATTTACTAAAGCATAACACAGAAGCAAAAATAAAAAATCCAAAATTATTAATTTCGTATTGTGAAATGAAACTGATTTTAGATAAATTTCTATCACCTGGTTAGTGCTGAGTCTCCATATTTAAGCATCCTTGTGAAAGTCTTTGTGTACATTCCTGAAAAATAATTGGTTGTTCATGTCACAGGAGTGGAATATTTAAACAATGTGTACAATTTTTATAATGAAGCTTGCCAGTGTCATCTCTTTTGACTCTTTTAAAAATGGAGGTGAATCTAGCTTTTTGGAGGAGGAACATGAAGACTGAAACTCAAGGAAATTGTGTTAAAACATTTGTATTACATGCTAAACTATCTGCGTTGTTTCATTTCAATTTAACATCTTCTTATAGATGTTCTTGATCTTACCCTTAACTGTAAATATACTTCTTACTGTAACTCAATAAATTATAAAATTAATATGCTTTAGTAACAATAACTTCAGAGATGCTGAGAATCATGATGCATCTCTCAGTAGTCTAAGCTATGTACAGCAATTTTCTTATCAAGGTTTAATTTACTAGAGTGAAATTGACCCATCTTAGAGTACAGTTCTGCTAGTTTTTTTTTTTTTAAGATTTTATTTATTTATTTGACAGAGAGATCACAGGTTGGCAGAGAGGAAGGCAGAGAGAGAGGAGGAAGCAGGCTCCCTGCTGAGCAGAGAGCCCAATGCGGGACTCGGTGGATCCAAGGTCCCTGAGATCATGACCTGACCCTAAGGCAGAGGCTTTAACCCACTGAGCCACCCAGGTGCCCCAGTTCTGCTAGTTTTGACAAATGCATATAGTAATGGAACTAGTACCACAATCAAGATATCGAACAGTTCTATCACTCTCCAATCTTTGCTATATGTGTAGCAATATAATAGCAGCTACTTTTTAAAATCCTGATCCATGACAAAAGTTCAATATCTTACTTTGTTTACTTTGGATCTTGATTTATAGAGGGCATTCAACTGTAGGATCACTAGACATAAAATCAAATATAATTATTGAGCAACTCAACTTTTTGTCCTTCAAAATAAGGGACGTGTATTATACATCTCTCTCTTTCTCTCTCTCTCTTCCCCTTTCCTCCCTTTTAAACTGCCCTCCCCCCAAAAAAGAAAAAGAAAAAGAAAAAGAAATCCTTTATTTCTTCCCAGTATTAATCAGGATGTTCTATTTTTATTTTTGTTTTTCTTTGCTTTATACAGACAGCTAGCCTTCTGACTTGTATTAACAGGAAAGAAAATATCGCCAAAACGACATTACCTCACAAGCAAGAATGTAGCACTACATTAGTTTTTCAAGATTGGATAAAGCATGTTTAGGTTAAATGTGGACATCAGCAGTTTTAAAACCCAAATCTGATGCATCTGGCACTCTTTATTGTCTTAGAGGTTTCATCAGTTGGATGCTTAAAATCTGTCTCCTGGCAGCAAAAGTCTCCAGTAAGGTTTTTATGTGATTTGTTAAGAAATGCCTGGTTTCAGAAGTCATTCCTTTCAATCCCCAGGGAAGCATGGCTGCTACGGTAACTCTGCCCTTGAGCTACCTGCTAGATGACTTCGGAAAATCTTACACAGAAGCAATATCTAAATTAAAAAAGACAGTTTGAAAACCTGTTTTTAATTTGTGCAGAGGAGCTCAAATTTCCGCAGTTTTGTTAGCTGATAACGGTTTCTTTTTTTGTTTTGTTTTGTTTTAGTTATTTTTTTTAAAGTAAGGGTGGAGAAAGAAAGAGACCCCTTTGGGAAGTAATAAAACATCCCCTTTACTGTAATAGCCTTGGGGTGGCTGCAAAACCTGTCTTCACATTGCCCTGCTCCCTCAGTGCGAGCTGCTGTTCACTCCTTGATGAAGGGTTAAGGCAGGAACACTTACAGCGGATCAAACACAAAACAGAAGCCACCCAAGGCTCTGCATTGTTGCCCGGATGCATGAAGTTTGAAAACTACCACGGAACACAACTGGCCATTCAGGTGGTTTGATCCATAGCCGTGCCCCATAATCCATCCATTTAGACACAGTGAGTGTATAAAAACTAGAATCGCTTATACTGATTCCTTTTAATCCATTTTTGTTGTAAGTGCCAACTCATTTTGCAGTAACTTAGGCACAGATCTTCCTACTCCTACACTAATACTACTGGCTTGCTTACTTTTTACTTTCTCAGCCCTACCCAGATATTCTTGGACATAATCATCTCAGTCATGTTAGCCTCTAATAAGCGTTTATAAAGCTTCAAGCATTCTTTACCTTCCTAGAGTTAAAGCAATACCCCTGGAATACTCTTTTAAAACAGAAACTGTATACTAGTCGTTCTCAACATTAAGTGTGTGTCAGAAATATCTGGTGAGCTTGTTAAAACAGATTGCTAGGCCCCATCCTGAGTTTCTGGTTTAGTTTGGGGGCATCCCCAGATTTTGCATGCCTACAGATTCTCAGGTGATGCTGATGCTGAGTCAGGAACCGTATTTTAAGAACCATAGGTTTATATGATGCTATCTAATCACTGCTTGGAGGAACACCATTGTTTCTTTGTAATTTTTTTTTTCCTTTCTCTGTACACTGGCCATTCACTACTCCATACAGTTGTCTCCTTATAGATTTCTACTTGTTACGTGTACAATTCAGGTATACTAGATGTTAGTTAACACTCAGCTTTGATCTCTTCTAATCTCTCTCCTAGATTGCAGACCCTACAGCCCATATTTTATAGACTCACTTGTAGGTTTGTGTAGACTTGGCCAATGAGACATGATCCTGGAAGACTTTACAGGCAGAAAAGAAAACACTGTTACTTTCATTGTGGAAAGACACGGCGGGTACCAGAAGATGACAGATGTTGTGTTTTGCCCTCAGTCTGAGGAAGAGTTTTTTTTACATATACTTTGGTGTTGGGAATAGCCCACTCTATCTGTGGTGGCTCCCCTGTGATCCTAGTACTTCCAAAGGCACTAAAGGCAACAGCCTTCCAAAGGCACATTTTGCTCCCCCAGGATACCTAAGGTAGATATGCTGCTACTAATTTTATTTTAAATTTATTCCTACTAAAATATGTAGGTGGCTGCTACTTTCCTGAACAAAATGAGAGTGACACTGTAGAAGGTACTATACCTAGGGGAAAGATGCAAGGGTAAGAGAGACAGTTCCTGATTTGACTTCTTTATGCCTTCCCAGGATAGCAGGGATTATAGGGCAATGAAACGTCACAGTTTTTCTCCCCACAAAAGAAAGGTCAGACTTATCTTTGCAATGGAATTCCTTTGTAAATAAAATAGACCCTAGAAGAACTCTTTTGATTGCTCCAGAATTGAAGGTTGATGTTACTTGAGTATTTTAGAAACCAAAAGCTACATTTAGTATTCTTGTATATATGAAATGTACCTTGTAAGTTACTGGGGGGGGGGGGGAACAGAACAAAACACAAGTGTTTGCAGTATAACAATATTTTCAGTTGAAAATTTTAAAAATAAAAACAAAAAGTAAAAAGCAAGACCCTTTTTTAGTTAAACTGGCTGGGGAAATGCTCAATATTCTTTCTCATCTTAGGGTTTCCTCACATGTCAGCATACCAAAAATCTCTAAAAAATTTTTCAGTACCTATGCTAGAGCATTGACCCAAAATAGATCACCAGAGAATCCTTCTTTCATATAATACCAACATTCCTCAGATGTATTGTTCAACAAAACCCCCTGTGGAAAAATTTAGCCTTAAAAAAATAAAAGTGTTGCTAGTGTTAGGGAGAATGGAACAATAAAGGAAGGTCCCCAATCTGATCAAAAGGAAGTCTAAAGACATACTGATTGAGATTCTTAATGATTAAGATGTGATAATTATGTGAAAACTATCAGAGCTCAGTTCTATTTATTAACACATCCCAATAAGTAATAGGGAAAAATCTTTTATCAAAAATCTTTACAATTTTAGCATCTATCTCTTCATGTTGCTCTCAGGATAAATTATTAGAATATCTACAAAAGCCTCTGTGCCAATTTTATAATCAGAGTGTGAGACTGAAATTGGATTCTATCCCACAGTGAAATGGGGGGGAGGGGCTTCAAAGAAAAATAATCAGTATTTTCCATGGAAAGAAAGTCAGGAGTTTAATACCTGAAACAAAATAAGGAAAAAAGAGATATAGCCAAAAGGCAGCTTAAAAAGGAAATCCAAGGCTTTTATATGAAAGGGGGATCTGGATATCCCAACAAATTCTCATTATGCCTCCACTTATAGTGCCATCTGGATTCTCCATGGTTTCACCTCACCCCTTCTTCTCATCATTATTTTCCTGTTGGAATTTTACCCCAACTACAATAGCTACCAATAGTGATTTGGAGAAAACAGAATATATGATTGTACAATTTCTATATACAACTCAGAATGATCTTTTAACTCTTTATCTTAAATAAAGATATAGTTTCAACAAAATCTCTCTTTAAAGTCAAAACTCATAATAGGAGTCCATAAATACTAAGTAAATTGCCCAAGTATTAATTGACTTTATTTCTCATATTCCATCATTGTTTCATTTTTTGGTCTAGATCCCAGACACTGCAAATACATTTGTAACTCAATCTTGCAGACACTTTGCCAACAGTTAAAATACAAAACACAACAACCAAGGGGCACCTGGTGGCTCAGCGGGTGAAGTGTGTGCCTTTGGGTCAGGTCATGATCCTGGGTCCTGGGACTGAGTTCTGCAATGGGTCTCCAAGTGACTGAATACTAGAAGCAATAGTTACATTACCTTTCTTTAAAAGTGAGAAGATTCCTTTTTAGATTCATTCCTCCTTGGGGATAATTAAATTTGGAGACTATATATAATCAAAAGGCAGGAAAACATGTTTCTTTTAACAAATGGTTGGTCAGTTCATCTAGACTGAGACTCACGTAAGTACAAAATCAATATCATAAGTTAGAAAAGACAAAACAGGTGTTAGAGATAATGAAAGATCAAGTGCATGTGGGTTCATGTCCTTCTCAATTAAAGTCAGTGAGTGCTCATTAGATACCTACTAGGAATAGCTCTGTGCATTGCTCAAGCTCATAAAGCAAGTGTTTAGAAACACCTTATGCTCCTTTGTTTACACTTTTGCATATTTTTTCCCCAGTGTATACCTCTAAGGACCTAAGTTATTCAGCCTCTGCTCCACTACCAAAAACTCTTCCATCAAAGAACTCTTTCTGTGTAAAATGGCCCAGAATCATCTTATTCCAGCTCTAAATATTCTACCCATGTTATTCTCTGTCTCTCAGCCCTTCATTTAATAAACATAGGCTCAGAACAAAATGTGTCAGATGTTAATTAAATAATTATTAATCATAAAAATAGCAATAGTTTGCCTGGGTAGAGCAACCAGTTAAGCATCTGACTCTTGGTTTTCGCTCAGGTGATGATCTCAAGGTGGTGATATTGAACCCTGAGTGGGGCTCTGTGCTCAGTGGGGAGTTTGCTTGGGATTGTCTTTCCTTCTCTCTGCCCTTCCCACTTATGTGCACTCTCTCTCTCTGTCTCTCTCAAATAAATACATAAATTAAAAAAAAAAGGCAGTAGTAAAAAGACTATCCCTGCTTTCATTAAGACAGAGAAGTTAAAAAGACACTATAAAAAGTGTGATAAGTACTTAGTGAGGAAGTATCATATGTTGGCAGGAAAGTGAGTGCTGACAAGGGAATGCTTCTTGAGATGTTTCCAGGGCTACCTCTTGAAACAGGTATTATTTAAAAGAAAAACGATTAAGGTAAAAGACACCCAGACATGCGGAGAATATTTCAGGAGCCCAGTGCAGGAGGAAGCAAAGATCAGGGGGCTTCTGCTGTTGCTCCCAGCAGTCCACTGCCACCACAGCCTCAGCCCCGTGGAGAAAGTGACTAGACATGGAATGTGGATCCCCACCACCATGCTCTCCATGTCCAACATGGCTTGCCAGTTGCCACTGCAGAAGAAAAAATGGCCTCAGACTCACTCCTATATTCAAAGTGTCATGTAGGATGTCTCTGGGTAATGTTAAGTTTATCCCTTCAAATCTGAAACCCAGGAAATAAAGGATTGTGAATTAATGCCACATTCCTAGTGGGTTACACTGCCCAAAGTACGGACCATTGGACTGTGGCTTCTTTGAAATAAGAGATGTCTTAAGTCGAAATTATGTGATAGATTTCAAAGGCTTAGTATATAATAAAGAATATATGATATTTTATAAGTTGATTTCATAGTGATTACATATTAAGTATTAAATAGATAACCAATATATAATATATAATCAGTCAATTCATATTACATGGTAATATTTGCCTATATTGGGTTAAATAAAATATCATTAACATTAATTTCACCTTTTAAAAATTTTTTTTTAAAGTGTAGCTACTAGAAAACTTGTAACATTATATGTGGCTTCCATTGGAGAGCACTGCCATACCAATTCCAGCAAAATAAGAATAACTGAAGGATTAAGATAGAAGTAAAGAGGGCCTAACAGGTGACTGATGTAGAAAACAAACAAACAGAAGACAACGGCCAAAGGCTTACATTTTAGACATTGACTAATGAGAACAGGGATTAGAGAAATTAGTCGATTTAATCTTAGCAGTGTTGGAGGAGGGTGGACTCTGGGCCTGGTGGCAGAGAACTTGATGCACTTGGTTTTTCAAGGAGGGACCTGGAAGTGGAAGTTTTGTTAAGATGTACAAGCTGATCAGACCTCAGGGGTTAATTGTCAGCAGTGATTCAGGCCTTACCCAGAGGAGGGACACAGGACTTTTTTCCCCCCCTTCAAAATAAGGATTCCTATGCTATAAATTAAAACAAAAATATTGCCTTCCTTTCAGATAACCTTTGAATAATTTCCTTCAGAAAAGCACATATTAATTTCTGTACAAGATAAAATCCTGAGTCTGAGTCTATACCCTATGGAAACAAGATTTTATTTTATTTTATTTTATTTTTTTTTTTTTTTGGAAACAAGATTTTAAAATGACAAAACAGATGTCACTAGAAGATAAATGTAGTCCAATCTGAATACTAAAGATTAAATTGAGCCCACCTCAGTAATTTGCATGGTGAATTTTTCTTCTGAGGAAAAAAATTCATAGAGCAAGTGTATTTTAAAAAATGAAATGTGCCATGAATTCATTTATTCTTAATGATAATCAGGAATCCAGAAATAAGTCAGTTGTTCATGCAGATGTATTTCAATAATAATATTTCAATAATAGTAAAATCAAGTGATGTCTTTTTGACACCTGATTCACCCTGCTACAACATTCTGCTGAAAAAAACAAAGTTGGGAATGGTCAAATAATTTCCAACAAGATTAATAATATAAGCAAAGATGGATAAAAACAAACAAAATCTTGGGGCACCTGAGTGGCTCAGTCAGTAATCATCTGCCTCTTGATTTCAGCTCTGGTCATGATCTCAGGGTCCTAAAATCCAGCCCAGCATTGGGCTTCCTGCTCAGCACCGAGTTCACTTGAGATTCTCTCCTTCTCCCTCTGCCCCTCCCCATGTTCTTGTGGGCTTGCCTGTGCTATAAATAAATAAATAAATAAAATCTTATAAAAAATCTTGGGGGGATTAAGATGAGATACATATTCTTTCTGGATTCTGAACAACAGCAATCACTATAGCAATAAGAGGCATGTCTTTAGATGAGTGGATTAGTAGAGTGGAGTGTTGACAAGATTTTGAGGAGTGTGGAAGGCTATTTTCAGACTAATAGCCTAAGCAACAAGAAATTAGTTTTTTTTTTTAAGATTTTATTTATTTATTTGACAGAGACAGAAATCACAAGTAGGCAGAGAGGCAGGCAGAGAGCACAGAGGAAACAGGCTCCCTGCTGAGCAGAGAATCCAACTCTGGACCCTGAGATCATGACCTGAGCGAAAGGAAGAGGCTTTTTAACCCACTGAGCCACCCAGGCGCCCTGGATTTTTTTTTTTTTTTTTTTTTAAGATTTCCTTTTCCTTCTTTTCTTTTCTTTCTTCTTTTCCTTCCTTTCTTCCTTCCTCCCTCTCTCCCTCCCTCCTTTCCTTTTCTCTCTCTTTCTTCCTTCCTTCCTTTCTTTTTCTTCCTTCCTTCCTTCCTTCCTTTCTTTCTTTCTTTCTTTCTTTCTTTCTTTCTTTCTTTCTTTCTTTCTTTTTCTTTCTCTCTCTCTCTCTTTCTTTTCCTTCCTTCCTTCCTTTCATTATTCCTTCCTTCCTCCTTCCTTCCTTCCTTCCTTCCTTCCTTCCTTCCTTCCTTCCTTCCTTTCTTCCTTCCTTCCATAGAGAGAGCAGGAGAGAGTGGTAGAGGGAGAGAGAAAGGGAGAAGCAGGTTCCCTGCTCAGAGGGATATGGAACTAGACCCCAAGCCAAAGGCAGACACGTAACAGACTGAGCCCCAAGAAATTGGATTTTGAAAATTTTTCTGTCCGGAATTAAGTTGCTCTCATTTACTTGAATCCCTATACACTTTCCCAGATGACAGGAAAAAAAAACAAAATAAAGTTAAAAAAAATCATTTAGAATCTTGAGATTATACAAAGATATTGTAATATCAGTTCTTTTAGATCCAATAGTTATTTATGATTATTTTAACAGCTGGATTAATTAGTTTAATTGATTTTCATTATATTTTCATCAGAAAAATAGAACTTTACTAATTTTTGTCTTGTTGTATTTATTAGAATTGTTTTTTGTCAATAAAGATCATCAATTTGTAAATATTAAATAGGTACATAAATATAAAGCGTACCCTACATCTGCAAAATGTGTTATGTGATGCATCTCATTTTATCTGCACTTTAATTAATTTCCTTGTTGATTTTGTTGACAACTTGATCTGTCAAAATACTAATTAATGTTAGTATTATTAGTATTATTCTATATATAATAAATTACATAGGTATATTTAATATTTAATATATATTAAATTTATATAATTTCCTAATGGTTGCTTAATAATATTTCTTCTGCAGTTATTTTTTATCCAAAAGATGTAATAATAAAGCCACCTTAAATTTTAATACACCATAATCGAATGGTTTTCTTTCATTTTAGAATTTCCTCAACTTAAATTTTTGTTTTTTAAAATTAATATGAAATCTGTCTTTTTATTTGAGTTCAATTTATATGTTTTTCTTTTTAGTATTTGAAGTAATTTGAATTTTTGCTGCCTCTCATAATTAATAGGCAGATTCTATCTAATACTACAAGATTCTTTCTATTTTAAAAAGATTCAAATCACTGTCTTCATTGTCAAATTTACTAAACTTGGTGAGTACATGTTTAGCCTATCCCTTCTACTTCATCACACTTGATCTAGGTTTGTAATATTTTATGCTTTCAAGATTTTTTCACTAATATTTGTAAAATGATTTATCCAATGTTACCAATACAAAATAAAAAAAATATTTTCTATTGTAACCAGTACAAAATAACTATTTAAACTTTGCTTTCCCCACTTTTCTGTCTCTCCTTTTATTTGTTTGTATTTTGTATTATTTTACTTTCATTCATCAATGTCATCCTTTTTCCTACAAGAGGATAATATTTTTTATTTACCAGTGATGGCAAATTTGAAAAAGAAATAAATTTGGAAAGGGTCCTTCTAACTACACGTTTATAATTTTTTTATATATTTGTTCTGCATTTTGGAAAATTAGTACTATTTGTAGGTTGGAAATCTGTGGTTTGTCTTCAAGACCTGTTTTCTCCTTGTTTCTTTGATTTATAAAAAACTGAATTCTTGGAGCACTTCTCCACATTTGTTCTCCCTAACTGATTTGGGTTTCTGTAGAGTCAAATCTGCTTTTGACCACTCTAGTCGAGTGTTAATTCTGTGCATCCATTTTTCATGGCATTGTTTTCTCTTGTTAACCATGCACATTTTCATCTCTACTCACACCACTCTATAGTGTCTTTTTAAAGAAAAGAAACTTAAAAAAAAGCAAACTTTCTCTAAAAACCAATTGGTTCATAAAGTAATAAACTAATTTATGAGTCTTTCTCTCTTTGCTCATATCTTTATTTTCCTACCCCAGATTATACTGTTTTTCTGTTTACTAACTTTTTGCAATGATTTAACCTTCTTTTGCTGTCACGGTGATGTTTTGAGCCTCCCCCAAATTCTCCATATTCAGTGTGAGGATGAGGACAAGGGAAGTGCAAATAATATATTTTTTAAGCTTTTATTTATTTATTTGACAGAGAGAAACACACCTACAGAGGGAACACAAGCAGGGGGAGTAAGAGAGGGAGAAGCAGGTTTCCCAGTGAGCAGGGAACCTGATGTGGGGCTTGAACCCAGGACCCCTGGATTATGATCTGAACTTAAGGCATATGCTTAATGACTGAGCCACCCAGGCGCCCCTGCAGATAGTATTTTAGTCATAATTTTCTACTGTGTGCCTAAGTATTGGCAAACGGCTCCTCCCTAGACCTGAGGCAAAGTGTTGTATTGTACTAAGTACCTCAGGCTCTAATTTATAGCTGGTAGTCAATAAATGTCAAACCGCGTTGTACATCCAGTTCTCATTCAAAGTCCTTGAGCATTTGATAAAAGACCCCAAATCCGGCAAGAACAAAGTTCATAAAACCAAAGAAAAGTACTTAGAGGAAATTTACATGATTGAAAGTTGACTAGGATAGAGCCTCATTAAGCTAGATAGACTAATAAGGATTTTTTTTCATGATATATCAGAAAAGTCAGTGTGACATTGACCCAGAGAGTGCTACAAAACTTTACCAATTATTAAAAAAGAAAGTAACATAGTTGGTTAGTTATGGTACCTGAGCAGCAAAATAATAAGGTACTAAACTTCTGAGATAAGTACATAAAAACATGTATATATTTCTTTCAGAACTTAAATGATGCCCTCTTTGTCTTTTCTGCTCAAGTTGTACTAAGATCCTTTTCTCACAAATTTTTTTTCATCTCTTTTCCACAGTTTAACAAAGCTGGTTATCACACATGTAAGACCATATAAATTAGAAACTATTTAAATGAGAAAGTGGAAATCAGATATCTATTTCTCAGAAAGAGAATTTTTAAAAAATAAGACATGCAAGGGGAAAAAGAGAATTTACAAAGGTAACAAAAAATCCAAATGCTGTACTTTAGTTTCAACCTGATAAAAAGGGATATCATATGTTAATAGTCCAGGCTGATAAGCAAAAGACTTTGAAAGGGAAAAGAACTCTACATTTTTCATGGGTTCTTTCACTCAATTATTCTTGGACATTCATGCTGATGTGTTATCTTTATCTTTAGGCTGGCCCAATCTTAAAACTTTCAGTTCTCTGTTTAATATTTCCTATTCATGGTTCACATGAAGAGCAGTCATGGGAAAAAAGAACATGTTTCCCTTCATCTAGCTGTTGTCTGTGGTGATGTATAAAAACTAAAAACATCTTGAATTTCACAAGCTAAGATAATTGTGTAGGCTTATGATAAGGCATGGTTTTGACTACTAGGTCACAAAATTAATAAATATTTGTTAATCAATATCTAAAATAATTTTACTCCAAACATATACATCTTAACTGTATAATAAATAGATCTTAGACTATCTTATCTGTGTTAAAGTAAAATGTTTGCAGATGGGATGATTCAACTTGAAAGCATTTGAAGTATAAATGACTGAAGACATAAAGATTAAAAGATGGTCAGTTAATGGTATGTTATAATTGAGTTTCTATTGGCTATACATAGAGCAGTTAATTCACTCCAGACTAAGTAGTACTTAGATAAAGTGAAAACAACTTTCACTTCAGTGTGGACAACATAAATTCTCTTTGCCTTCTTGCCTCTAAGTGAAGCTATTTTGGAGCACCTGTCACTTTTGGAAAGTCTTCCTCTTTCACACAAAATCATCAAACACAACACCATATATGTGTAATTTCTATATAGATAAGTTTTTATTAAAATTTAAGTTGCCAGTTCAAGGTAGAATAAGTGTTGGAAAAGAAGCTCTCCACACTATCATGTCATTTGCCCACGAGCCATATGTAATTTTCTTCCATTCCACCAGCACCCGGTGTTGTACCGTTGAGGCCCCAAGTAAATCATTGCTGGCACAGTGCCATATCCAGTTAACCAGACACACACACAGCTTCAAAAATGCAGCCATAAAAACAATAAAACCTTAACTCTTTAAAGTACTTCTTAGGTTAAAAATGTAAAATAATACAGAGATTTTTAAAATACAGTAAGAAATAATTTCCCTATTCAGCTATATAAAAATAAATTCATTGCCAGTGAATTTCTGAAACTAATGTAGTCTGTGGGATGTTGATTAATTAGTATTTTAGAGATAGGAGGGTGGTGGGAACTCAAATTAAGATATCTATTCTCTGACTCACCAGCACAGATCCAGACTGTATGTTCCAACATATAAATCTATATTAACCTAGTTTCTTTGGTGAGATCATGGTGGACTGTCTCAAGTCTATAATCTATTATGATAATTCATATAGACATTATAACACTCCATTGTCATCTGACATCATGCCCTATGTGGCTAAAGGACACAAATAAATCTCACTTAAAAAATAAAGAAAGAAGGAGAGAGAGCAAAGACTTAAGATTTTAAAAATGTTTTAGTACAAAATTCATTTTTAAATATTTCCTAAACACATTTCATTTATAATAATTTATAATGATTCCTTTACTTTGCCTTTCCTGACACAGATTCCAAATCTTGAGTAAACAATTACTGAAAAAAAATAGTGAGGCTCAGATTAAAAGTCTACAAACAGTAGCAAAATTGACTATCTTAATGAAATTTAGAAATAAGAACCAATCCAGATGCCAAGCAGCATAAGGTAAATCTAATGAAGACCCAAGGAAAATCAAACAGCAGCTCATGGGAAATGCAAAACTAGCCTGCCTCTCATCTATTATCCTTGTTTAATCTTCCTCAGAATTAAGTCCCTAGGATAATTTCAAGTACATATTCTAAAGTTAATTGCTCTTTATTTTTTTAGACTTAATGATTGGAGGGTAGTAAGAAAAAGAGAACATTAAAAATGTATAGAAAGCATTCAAATGATCCACATTTAAAGGTTTTTTTCATGCACACTTAATGGTTTTAGTAAAACCACATTGAAATGACTAAGGTAATCTACTGAATTCAATTTTACTTCCAGAGCCATTATCCACTACAGAGATAACATCAGAGTTATAGTGGATACTTTACTTTATGGAATGTTCTAAATCAATGCTTAATTTTATCCATGTTAATATTGCAAAGCTAGAGAAAGTCTTGGAAAGTGTAACGTACACTGTAAATACTAAAATTTCAATTCAATGAATAAATAATTTAACTGCACAACGATATACAATAACATCATATAGCAAGTTTAATAGTTTGAAATAATTTGCTGACCCAAAATAATGAACACCAACTTCTACATTTCTGAATATCTCCTCCCCACAGTAATAATGAAAATTAAGATTATCACTAAATTATTTGAAAAAAATTAATTTAGAAACAGTGTGTGAGGCAAGTTAGATAAAAGCACTTATTGCAGTGTATTAGAAGAATGCGAACAAGTCTCGATCGGAGTCAAGTACTGCGTTGTAAAATAGTTTAAGGGCTCTAAAGTATCATCTTCCTCTTAAAAATAAAGATTTAGAATAAATGATTTTTAAGGACCTTTCTAGTATTAAAAGTGCTTATATATTAAAGGAAAATTCCCACGCCCCACCTGTCAGATTGCAAAACTCCTGCCAAGTGTTTGGAGAAAATTTCATGAAATAGCTCTCACATGCTGCTTATAAAAATATAAATTTGCAAGAACATGTTGGAGAGGAATTTCTGAGTACCTACTTTATAAAAATATGCATATCATATATATTAAATGTGTGACATTTTATGTGTACATAATTATTATATATATGCAAAAATGTATTATATAATTAAGACAGTGTTAGGCTAAAGAAGCCAATTTGTTTATTAAAACTAATTCCTCTAGAAGAGTAGAATTTACTGTATTAACAATGAGAATAAATTTCTCATCATTCAAAAGCATTTTCATAGTTATCTACCATTATGTGACTCAATTTCCTTGTCTGTAAAATATATATCACTATACCTGATATAAAAGATAGAACATGGGGTACCTGGGTGGCTCAGTTGTTAAGTGTCTGCCTTCAGCTCAGGTCATGATCATGGAGTCCTGGGATCAAGCCCTGCATCTGGCCCCCTCCTTGGCAGGAGGCCTGCTTCTCCCTCTCTCACCCCCCCTGTTTCTGTTCCCTCACTATCTGTGTTTCTCTCTGTCAAATAAATAAATAAATAAAACCTTTAAAAAAATAAAAATTAAAAAAATAAAAGATAGAACATGTAAAGTGCCTAACAATCTTCACTCTCCATAAAGACAGCGATTTTGGGGGGCTGGGGGACAGACCTTAAAACTGTATACCAGGTGCCTTTATTTTTTCTTTATTTTTTTAATTTTTATTCTTTATTTTTATTCTTATCTTTTATCTTTAAAGATAGATGTTTCTCATTCCTTTCTTTAAAGTATGAGTATCTTGGCATATTTTCCACCTGCACTGGCCAATTCAGCTCAACCTGCCATTGAACACCTGGCTTATGATCTCACAGGACAGTCCATGTGACAGTAAGTGTCTCTTCTGATTGGTCAATGTCTGAACCCTACTGGCTATTAAGTATTAGAAGAAAATAATAATATTAGAAGAAAATAATAAATAAGTAAGAAAATAATAAACAATGCAAATAAATAAAAATTTCCATAAGTCTATGAAAACACCCACACATTTAAAGGAATTCACTTGGGGTGCCAAATAAACAAAGCATGGACATCACATATGGGAATGACTCTCCTCTTGCCAAAGACTGGTGGACTGAAGGGACACCCTCCCCTCTCCTTCTGCAAACCACAAAGCATTCCCCTCTTAGAAAAAGAGAGGAGGGGCTCATGAGACCTGAAGCCCTTTAGGGAGGTAGAGAAAGGAAAAGTGGGTTGCAGATGGAATGGAAAAATACAGCTTGGAACAAATAAATATTTTGTTATTAACCATTTTTCTCAGAAATATAAACTTTTTACTCAAAATTCAAGTTTATATATAAGTTGCAAAACAAATGACAAAATGAAGTTATATAATCTTGATCTTAATTCACCTATGACTAATAATTTCCCTCATTCACTTTTTCATTTTCTCCCTATCTACTTATCCACACATGTCCATATATTATGCTGTGTGTTTGCATACATGTGTACATACATGAACACTTCTTTTCTGAGCCATTTAAGAGTGATTTCCATATATCATTGTCTTTTGCTCCTAAGTACTTCAAAGTGTTTTTCCTAAAATAAGGATGGTCTCTCTCTTGTAGCCACAATGCCAAGTTGTGTTTATTTTTTCAATTTAAATTTTACCTATCACCCATATAATACTTAGTCTGTCTTAGGCATCACTTGAAACCTGGTTTCACCAATTATTGACTGTAAAATCTTGTACAAATGACAGCTCTCTTTGCCTCGGTTTGCTCATATGTAAAATTAGGTAATAGTAGTATAGGTACTATTTTGGCTTTGAGTGGTGCCTAAAAAAGAGTATTACAGAAATGTTGCTAAATACAATTCAAATTTTAAGAATAAATACAGTTTTTATTGTGGTTGCAATAATTAATAGTTATTTGGAGTTGCCCATGATCTCCTTCACCTGATTATCAAATCCCAAAGCTACTTTCAACACTCAGACTCCACCTCAGAAAGCATTACTGGAGAAAATATCCAAAATCTAGTGTTCCAGGGCTCTTCCCACTCACTATGCTTCTGCTAGTAAATTGTGAGTTTATTTATACTCTCTTCTGGAATTCACCTCCATGTTTTTATAATGCCATTCAATGAATCACAGGTCCTTTTTAAAGTAACTTTGGCAGAAAACTATTTAAATTTGCTAAATATGGGAACATCTGGGTGGCTCAGTCACTTAGACATCTGTCTTTAGCTCAGGTCATGACCTCAGGGTCCTGGGATCAAGCCCCACATTGGGCTCCTGCTCAGCAAGGAGCCTGCTTCTCCTTCTCCTTCTGATGCTTCCCCCTGCTTGTTCTCTCTCTTTTTTTCTCCCTCTCTCTAATAAATAAAATCTTTTTTTCGGTCAGATAAATAAAATCTTTTAAAAAATAAAAAATAAATTTGCTAAATATGTACATCATTAGAGAGATTGAAATAGTAAAGACAGCAAGATATGAGGACTGAGAAAGTAATCCTACAACTTTGTTTTTGACCTTTAACATCTATCAAAATATCATTTATCTCATTCAATATTTTAATCATTACTTATTATTATTAGTTTATAGGCTCTAAAGACCCTGTTTGGGTTTTTAAGACTTTATGTATTTATTTGACAGAAAGAGACACAGAGAGAGGGAACACAAACAGGGGGAGTGGGAAAGGGAGAAGCATGATTCCTGCTGAGCAGGGAGCCCTACATGGGGCTCAATCTCAGGACCCTGAGATGATGACCTGAGCCAAAGGCAGATGCTTAATTACTGAGCCACCCAGGCACCCATAAAGACTCTATTAATTAGCAAATGTCCTGAAGAGGAGGGTGCCTTATTGTTAAACCTAATAAAAGCACCTTTGAACATCATCCTGTCATACAAAGATAAGAAAGGGATAGACAGCCTGATGAATGAACCTAAGCTAAGAGTGACTACAAACAAAGGGATAGGCTGTTGATGGACATCAAAGCTCTTTCCATAGTTTGGCTATTGTGAACATTATTGCTATAAACATTCAGGTACACATGCCCATTTGGATCACTACATTTATATCTTTAGGGTAAATACCCAGCAGTAACACTGCTGTAGGGTAGCTCTATTTTCAATTTTGAGGAACCTCCATACTGAATGGATAAAGAAGATGTAATATGTTATGCAATGGAATACTATTCAGCCATAAAAACCAAAATCTTGCCATTTGCAATGAAAGGATGGAACTAGATGGTATTATGCTAAGTGAAATAAGTCAATCAGAGAAATACAATTATCATATGATTTAATATAAGGAATTTGAAAGGCAGGGTGGGAGGTCATTGGGGGAAGGGAGTCAAAAATGAAGATGGGACTGGGGAGGGAGACACACCATAAGAAACTCTTAGTCTCAGGAAACAAACTGAGGGTTGCTGGAGTGGGGGGGAAGGATAGGTTGGCTGGGTGATGGATATTGGCGAGAGTATGTGCTGCAGTGAGTGCTGTGAATTGTGTAAGACTGATGATTCACAAAACTGTACCCCTGATGCAAATAATACACTATATATACATATATATGTATACATATATACATATATATATAAATATATATACATATTTATATATATTAAAGATTTTATTTATTTATTTGACAGATAGAAACACAGCTAGAGAGGGAACACAGGCAGGGTGAATGAAAGAAAGAGAAGCAAGCTTTCTGCTGAGCAGGAAGCCTGATATGGGGCTCGATCCCGGGGACTCCAGGACCATGACCTGAGCCGAAAGCAGACGCTTAAAAACTGAGCCACCTAGGTGCCCCAATACACTATATGTTAAATAAAAAAAATAAATAAATAAATAAATAAATAAATAAATAAATAAATAAACAAACAGACAAATGGACAGGCTTGAATTTTTGTAGAATTTGGTAGTGCATGAGATAAGATGGGAAGTACGAAATTGAATGAAAAACGCTTATGTTACCAGGCAAGGGTTACTGATGATGCCATTGAGATCAGAAAAACAAGTAAGATATGATCTTGCTTGAAGAGCCTGTGGCCCTTCCAAATGGGCACATCCAACAAGGAGTTCTATGTACATGGAGAATCCAATGACAGGGATATAAATTTAAGAGTCCTCAGCATAGAAGAATAATACAATTCCAGGAAAAATAGAAATGTGTCAAACAAGTCTAAAAGAAAAATGTCAGAGATATATGAACACGAGCTGATAAAGAAGTGGGATAGTAAGAGAAAGGAAACAAGAAAGAGAGGAGAATTGAAATGGAAAGTAAGAGCAAATGTAAATGCAAAGACCATTTAGGAGTCAAGTGAGCTAGGGAGACAAGCTAGAGAGCTGTTAGGGCACAGGCCACAGTGTGAGGGCCATGGAGGAATAGGTCTGCCCAGAGACTAATGCTCCATTGAAAAAGAAATACCACACACGGAATGTGTTTGTGTTTTTATAGTTTAGAATGTCTGTAAAACATTTCTCATTACATTAATTTCCAGTGGAAAAAGTAATATAGCTTTCAAAACACTAGATTTGTAAGTGCCCAGGAAAGTCTAATTTTTGCCATCCCCATCATGTCCTGTAATAAAAGATGAAAAAGAGGCCTTTACAAGATGTTTAGAAATAGAATAAGCAGTGAGGAGAAAACTTTCTTTTCCTTTTAAACAAATTTGAAAATGGGCATGCCTCCAACTAATAAAAGAATGTTTACTTCCAGCAGGCCTATCAAGAAAACCATGGTTGCAGCCCTCGGCAAGCTTACCAAGCAATCCCTTGTCTCAGGAATACTTCATGTCAATACAGTCCACTAACCAAACATAGGAAAACATGCATGCAAATGAGCACACAACACTCAATGACAGGACCAAGTACAGGTGTGTGCTCCATAACCATTATTATCCCAAGAAGAGCCATTTCTACTTACAAGAAGTAAATTTATCAAAAGCAATCTCATTTATATCCATGAGTCATCCACAAATGAGAATTAGAGATATCATTTAAAAAAAGGGTCAGGGCTTATTTTTAATTCACACCAAATACATCATAAGTCATCACTGTATCGGTTGGCATTAAACATGAATTTCAGAAATTAAAGAAATGACTGAGTAAGCAAGAGATTGAGAAAGCATGCTTTCTGTATTGCAGGATAACACATTTTCTTAATTAAAAACGTGATACCAACATATTGACCATATTTTAGGAGTGTAAGGTGGAGTGTAGAGGACATGGGGTTAGAAAACAAGCCATCCAGGGTCACAGCCTGGTTTTGCTCTAATCTGTGTTTAACCCTGAGCTAAGTCTTCTGTGTGTAGTGTTTTAATGGCAAGATGAAAAAAATTGACTCATTCATTTTTCTTCTTTCTGATAAAATAAAACTTTTCAAGAAAATCTTACATGGAGCCCTAATTCTTAAAACAGAGGCTCCATCCTCCTCAGATTGAGAGGAAGAACTCCAAATACCAGACCTTCCCTCCTTCTCCTCTGCCCAACCCACCAGGCTGATCTCAAAAGCTCCTCCACATAATGCAAGACTTCTTCAAAAAGGAATTCTTTCATTTGCTCATTTATTCATGAAATCCTTATGAGCAAGTCATTCATTAATCACAGGGAACAAGTGAACAAGTAGTCATCAGAACACTCACTTTGACCTTAGAAATCACTGGGTTAAATGACTTCTGCATCTTTTTTTTTTTTTTTTTTTTTTTAGGTTTTTATTTATTTATTTGAGAGAGAGAGAGAGAGCCCACACACACCTGTAGGAGGCAGGAGTCAGGGCTGGGGGGACAGTGGGGAAGGGGGGAGCAGGAGTGGAGAAGTAAACTCCCAGCTAGGCAGTGACTCCAATGTGGGTTCAATCCCAGGACCCTGGGATCATGATCTGAGCCTAAGGCAGATTCTTAACCGACTGAGCCTCCCAGGTGGCTCCCCTGGTTTCTGAGTTCTAATTGGCTGTTTACTTCTTGTTGTTACTCCTGCACCAAAGCAGTCAGAGGCCCTGTATAAGTGTGTCATAAGCCCAGAGCCTTTGTGCTTTCTTCTTGGGGCGGGAGGGGGGGGGGGTTGGTGGTATTGCTCTGCAGACAAGTAAGCACTGCTTCTATAAACTGTAATTATAAAGCTTATCTCATTACAGCTAATTTTAAGGTATTGTCCGGTTAGTTGTAATTGTATTAAAATTCTGTTGATTAAAGTTGTACTTAGAACAGTGTGCAATTAGCAGTTTCAAAATGGAAGTTTGTCCTTAATTGCTCTTTAATACACTTCTAAATTTTGAGAACCTATTCCCTTCCTCCCATACCTAGGTAGTGAGACTCTTGCTGTTACTGTTCTCCGCTTAAGCCTCCCTTTCTGAAATCTCCAAGTCTCCTAAACCTACGTCTATCACACAGAATATATATGTTCTGATTCTTGTTTCCTCTCAACCCTATTACATCTTGGACAACAGTCAAGTAGGCTGACAAACTAATCGGGGCTAATAAATTCATATATTCATATAACACTTTCGGGGAGATACAAGAGCATTTTGAAATGAGCTTCAAGGGGAGCCTGGGTGGCTCAGTTGGTTAAGCCACTGCCTTCAGCTCAGGTCATGATCCTGGAGTCCTGGGGTCAAGTCCCGCATCCTGCTCCCAGCTCCACGGGGAGTCTGTTTCTCCCTCTGACCTTCTCCACTCTCACTCACTCTCTCTCTCTCTCTCAATAAATAAATAAAATATTTAAATAAAAAAAATAAGATGAGCTTCAAGAGTCCTGTCCAACTCAAAGAAGTGAATAAAAAGTGAAAATTCCAGAAATCTTGGAAATACAGTTGCACAGGTATTTTGAGCCATCAACAACTTTGGAATTTCTTGGAAATTTCATCACATATGCAATCACCATTTCTCCTTAAGTCCCACCCCCACATGGAGCTTGATGATCTTTAGACTATGAATATCTTTTTCTTTTTTCTCTTTTAAGTATTTTATTTATTTGGCAGAGAGAAACACAGTTAGAGAGGGAAAAAAAGCAGGGGGAGTGAGAGAGGGAGAAGCAGGCTTCCTGCCAAGCAGGGAGCAGGATGCTGTGCTCGATCCCGGGACTCCAGGATCATGACCTGAGCCAAAGGCAGATGCTTAATGACTGAGCCACCCAGGTGCCCCAAAAGATCTTTTTCATTGTGTTTTGTTTTGTTTTGTTTTGTTTTGTTTTGTTTTGTAAGGGAATCTGACCAGTCCCACAGTAGGCTTTCCTGTTTTCTTGTTACTCCAAACACATAGAACCTGCTTTTTGTACTTAAATGGACTTTTGTATATCTAGAATTCTCTCTTATCTTCTGTCTCTTTTTTTAAAGAGTTTATTTATTTGACAGAGAGAAACACAGCTACAGAGGGAACACAATCAGGGGGAGTGAGAGAGGGAGAAGCAGGCCTCCAGCCAAGCAGGGAGCCCAATGTGGGACTGGGCTCCATCTGGGGAATCTGGGATCATGACTCAAGCCAAAGGCAGACACCTAACCACTGAGCCACACAGGCACCCCTCTCTTTTATCTTCTCTACCACAACTTACTATTAACTAGGTTTGCCTAATTGCTATTAATATTAAACTAAGAGAGGATCAATTAAGAAGAGAAGGACATATTGCTACTATCTCTAACCAGTAATAAATCATTTATAGTGAAATCAACCAGGAATTTTAAATGATCTTCACTATCACATATTCTATAAATTTACACAATAAAACAAAATCAGTCAGATTTGGTCTAATTATTGCAAACCTGCAGACTTGACCAAAAAAGATTCAGAACTATTAGATAATAATTACATGCTTTTAAATTCCTGGATGATTATATTGTACTAGGATTTCCAATCTCACTACTGTGCAGCTCTTTGCCATAGGCTCAAATGTGACCATCTCGTTCTCCTACTTAAAACTCATTAACACAAGTTATGAGGCCTTCATAATTTAGACCTTGCCTATTTCTCCAGCTATATCATTTTCTACACCCTCCCTCTGCCTCCTCTGGCTATTTGCTCTCTTGTATCATGTATACTTCCCCTTCTGCTTTGTGTTGCCTCCTCACCTTCTCCCATCACCCACTTCCATTGTCTAAGGATGATTCGACTTTGCTGGTCTCAATAGATAGTACTTCCTCAAGGAATTCTTCTGTGCCTTCTCAAGTGGTTTAGATCCCTCTTCTAGTGCATTCGACTTCCTCTCTCAGCAGTTTCCACAGGCTATTCCAAATGTCCATTTAGCTATCTGTAATCTTCCCTATAGCATAAATAACCTAAAGGAAGACCACGTTTTAATAGGCCACTTTGTATCTCAGCACTGAGTGTCATAACTAGCATGTATTAAGGAGTTAAAAATAAATGTTGCATAAACAAAAGAATGAGATGACTTACACTTTATTTACTTTTTCCTGAATTTTAGCCATTTCATACATATATGTGTGCTTATGCATATATATACACATATACATAAATATATATACATGCATATATATTGATATACAGTATATATCATGCATGTATATAATGCAATGAAGTCAGAACATGCATGTAGATACTGAGGAGTAATTTGTACATATATACATATACATAGACACACAAGCACACATATATATTTATGGAAACACATACACACAGGAAATGTCACTTTCTCACCTTAGGTTTCATAAAAGTTACAGTTTATTTCATGTGTAACTGCAGCCTTTGTGTTTTATAACTTATAAAGCAAAATAAAACTATAAAAGAGTCTTGGGGTGCCTGGGTGGCTCAGTTGGTTAAGCGACTGCCTTCGGCTCAGGTCATGATCCTGGAGACCTGGGATTGAGCCCCACATCTGGCTCCCTGCTCGGCAGGAAGCCTGCTTCTCCCTCTCTCATTCCCCCTGCTTGTGTTCCCTCTCTCACTGTGTTTCTCTCTGTCAAATAAATAAATAAAATCTTAAAAAAAAAAGACTATAAAAGAGTCTTGGTTATATTTTTACAGGAGAAAAGTTTTAATTAAAAAACACAACTGGCCTCAAAGAATGGAAATATAATTTTGTTAAAGTTTGTCCCCCATGATGTATTTTAAATTAAAACTCAGTTTGTATGTATTCATTTAAAAATGTTTAGCCCATTTTGAGATAGAAAATAGATGGCACAGAAACATCTAAAGGGCAGGGAAGAAAATGAACCATAGACTGCCCAAAGAGCCTTGACTTGGAGCACCTCATGAAGAAACTGAAGGAAAAGGCTTTGCCTGCAAAGCAGGCAGGGTGAAGGTTTCCTTCACGTTACGTCGTTTCTGTGTGTAGGTCACTGGAACACAAGAGAGCCAGCGTTGGAAATTACTTATCAGTGCCAAAAGAACACTGTTCCAAAATTAATAATAAATTGCTTTAATATTTCTCCTTTCTATAAATTTACATTCATGCTGTAGGTTTGGACCTATTTTTGAAATACTCCTGCAAAGGAAAGTACCAACCCCACAAACTGTTTGTGAGAGTATTATAAGTGCCAATGGAAACAGGAATGCAATAACTTTGTGAAATCGCATTATCTGTCAAGTTCCAAAGCTTATTCAGGTGCTTATTTAAACCCTTAGAACCCATGGGGAAATGAACACGGGATGACTTTTCATTCAGGTTGCCACAACATTTCAGTAGTAAAACTCCATCGTGGTCTACCAGACACCAAAAATAAAGTTTCAGCAGTAAAACAAGTGTCAACAAACCTCATGCTTCTGTGCAGAAATAGCAGGTACTAATAAGGTAACATCAGTACATTATAAATAATCCCTGGGACAGTCTCAAAAGGGGTCTACAGTATCAAACACGTGCAGCCGAAATAGTGTAAAGGCCCCTCCGAGGCCATCCAGAAATGGCGAAACAGAGTAGTTGATAGCACAGGTTGTCTGAAATATGCCCCTCAAGCTCCAGGTGCCAACAGCCACACTTTGGAGGAAATCACCAAGACCTTTCATTATTTGATGGAACAAGCAGACAAGAGGAATGTCTCAGTGTCAGAGCTTTTAGTGAAATAAATTAATATTCATCAACACATCTTAACTCAGTCGACAGTTTAAAAGTTGGAATGAAGCATGTCATTCAGGCTAGGAGGTCCTTGGTCCAAGTTAAACAAACTAAAGGAGAATGTCTGGTTTTAAGAACCCTTGTTCTATACTCTAATAGGACTATGCTTTCAACATTAGAAATACCCAGGTGCTAAATTAATCTTGTTATTTTATTTGAGTGACTTAGTCAATGGGTAAATTTATTCAGATTAGAAAAATGTGATATCAATATCTAGTGGCAAAAACGTATAAGTGATGCAATTAGATACTTGTTTGTTCCTCTAGACTTCAGGTTACTTAATTGTATATCCTGTGTCTGGGGAGATATGTGCCTCACATATAACATGCCTTCACTTCATGTTTGATGAATAAATAGAGGTTGGACAAATACATTTATAAATATTATTGGAATGACTGATAATAAAAGAGACTGTCAAAGGGTTGCTGAGTTGGTTAAGCATCTCCTTTGGCTTGGTTATGATCTCAGGGTCCTGGGATCCAGCCTCATCAGGCTTCTTGCTCAGTGGGGAGTCTGCTTCTCCCTCTATTGCCCTGCCCCTCCTCACTGCTCATTCTCTCTCTCTTTCTGTCTCTCTCTCTCAAATAAATATATAAAATCTTTAAAAAATAGAGACTGTCAAAAAGAAAGTTTTCCCCAATTAATAAAAGTTTAAGGAAATAGATTTTCAATTTGTTGATCAATTACCCTTTAGCAAAGAGTAAACACTCTTTTTAATAAAAATTAGCATACTGTGATGTCAGCACATCAGCAGAAACTTCAGAATAAAGAATTGAAAATTCTGCCTCTCTATAAAGCAATTTTTAAAAATTGGCAAAATTGTCAGAATCAACTTTTCAAACCTTGAAATTAACCAAAGTCATGCACTTCCTAGTGCCTGAAAGAAGATAATGGGCCCCAATCACAAAAAATTATAATTATCTGTTCTGATCTGATGACTCCCTAGAAGATCAGTGCAAAGGTTTGTCTTTATTTCATTTCCTGGAACTGACCACCTTATTTTTTTTTAAGATCGTATTTATTATTTATTTATTTATTTATTTATCTATCTATCTATCTATCTATCTATTTATTTATTTATTTGAGAGAGAGCAAGAGCAGGGGGAGGAGAAGAAGGAGAGGGAGAAGCAGACTCCTCACTGAGCAGGAAGCCCAATGCAGGACTTGATCAGAGGATGATAGGATCATGACGTGAGCCAAAAGTAGAAGCTTAATCTACTGAGCCACCCAGGTGTCCCATGCTCCCTTATTTCTAAAGCCTGTCTTGGGGTGCCTCGGTGGCTCAGTCATTAAGTGTCTTCCTTTGGCTTAGGTCATGATCCCAGGGTCCTGGAATTGAGCCTAGCATTGGACTCCCTGCTTGGCAGGAAGCCTGCTTCTCCCTCTCTCATTCTCCCTGCTTGTGTTGCCTCTCTAGCTGTGTTTCTCACTGTCAAATAAAAAAAAAAAATCTTCAAAATAAAATAAAATAAAAAATAAAGCCTATCTCTACCTCCTAGGGAATATGTCAAAAATATTTACAGCTGAGGTGATAAATAACAGTGAGGCAAATAACGGCCTAAACATAAAGCCTGAAGGAAAGGCTGGGAATGAGATGTCCATATGGGCTTTGAAAAGCTTCAACATTTTCCTGGGAATCTGGAAATTCATATACATGCTCATGGTTGTGCACACGCTCAGGGAAGACCTGAGAGGGCCCTGGATTGTCATGAAGTTCCCAGTGCCTGAATAACCTTAAATCTCTAAAAAATGTAGGAAGTACAAGTTGAGGCACAACTTTAACCTGCCTGGATGAGCACTGATCTTGTGGGCAACACACACAGAGACCCTTGTGAATTAATGGAAGATTGTTCTGGTTCTAGATGTCTAAAGAAATCTCAAAAAATAAAATTAACATAAGAAGAGTGAGATATGTACAGTAAAAGTACAAAACACTGTTTAAAGAAATTAAAAGTAACCTAATTAAATGGAAAGAGCTTCCACATTTATAAATAGGAAGAGTTTAATATTGTTAAGATGGCAATACTCCCCAAATAACAGGCTTTGCAGATTCAAGGTCATCCATATCAAAATCCCTACTGCTATTATTCATAAGTGGATGAGTTGACCTTAAATTTATGTAGAAAGGACACAGAACAACCAAAGCAATCTTTAAAACAAAATCACTGTGAATGATAGTTAGCCTTATATTGCATGTTTAAAATTTCTTATCTAAGTCAGCAGGGAATAACAATAACGAACAATGGCTAAAAAGATCACAGTATTGTCTTCTTTATGTAGATTTTGCTTTCCCTTTTATTTTTATTTTATTTTATTATTTTTTAAAAAATATTTTATTTATTTGACAGAGAGAAACACAGCCAGAGAGGGAACACAAGCAGAGGGAGTGAGAGAGGGAGAAGCAGGCTTCCCGCTGAGCGGGGAGCCCGATGTGCGACTCGATCTCCGGTCTCTGGGGTCTCTGGGATCATGACCTGAACCGAAGGCAGTTGCTTAACCAACTGAACCACCCAGGCGCCCTCCCTTTTAGTTTAAAAAAAATATTTATTTATTTATTTGAGAGGAAGGGAGAGAATGCCCCTGCACATGCATAGGAAAGTGGAGGGAGAGGCAGAGAGGGAGCAGAGCCCCACTCAGGTGTTCAATCTCAGGACCCTGAGATCATGACCTGAGTTGAAACCAAGAGTCAGAAGCTTAACTAACTGAGCCCACTCAGGCAACCCTTTGCTTTCCCTTTTAAATGAAAAAGTGCTATGAAATTATAAACTTCAGTTATATTGTATAAAGTTAATCTGTTCAAAAATCTCATTTATAGACATCTGGGTGGCTCAGTTAGTTAAGTGTCTGCTTTCGGCTCCAGTCATGATCTTGGAGTTCTGGGATGGAGCCCCAAATTGGGCTCCCTGCTCAGCAGAGAGCCTATTTTTCCCTCTGTCCCTCCCCCTGCTGTGCTCTCTTTTTCTCCCAAATAAATAAGTAAAATCTTAAAAAAACACCCAATTGTTAAAAAAAAAAATCTCATTTATACCCATTTTTCCTTCTGAAAATAGACAGGTGTTATTGCATATGGTACATTTTCCTCCTTTTCATTATGCTGAATGGTGTTGATGTTTCCTTTTCCTTTTTTAAGATTTAATTTATTAATTTTAGATAGAAAGTATGTAACTGAGTGAGTGGGGGCAGTGAGAGGAACAAGCAGACTCTCCGCTGAGCACAGAGACCCATATGTGGCTTGATCATGACGGGGCCAAAATCAAGTCTGACATCAACGGACTGAGCCACCCAGGCACTCTTGGTGCTGACGTTTTCTAATATCTCTTTATAAAAATATAATCCTCGATTCTCGAAATGAAAGTAGAGGGAACAGATAATTCCATTCAACAGACTGGCCAAAATTAGAAATGAGAACTTCACACATCTCTGTTTTCAAAACATGATTGCTTTTTTTTTTCTTTTTCTTTCTTTCTTCTTTCTTTCTTTCTTTCTTTCTTTCTTTCTTTCTTTCTTTCTTTCTTTCTTTCTTTCTTTCTTTCTTTCTTTCCTTCTTTCTTTCTCTTCCTCCCTTTCTTCCTTCCTTCCTTCCTTCTTCTTTCTCTCTCCCTCTTCCTTCCTTCCTCTTTCTTCCTTTCTTTCTTTCTTTCTTTCTTTCTTTCTTTCTTTCTTTCTTTCTCATTTCTTGTCTTCTTTATTTTTGCCTTTTTTTCCCTTGGTGGACAAAGCAAAATGGAAATATTACACGGATGCTTTTTGCGGCACTAGGAAAGGCAGCTATGTCTATAAAATGACTTCAATATTTAAATTTTGGTGTTTCATAACCAAGTTAAAAGAAAAATTATAGCTATTGTGAAGTTAATGTTTATTTATTATATTAGGACATGAGCAATTAATCCTTAAACCATTATGATGATATCATATCATTTCTAAAGTATAAGATACTAACAATTCAGTTATTAATTCAGTGTAGGTGTATATGTTTATTTTTCCATAGGTTAGAGCCTTAAAGATCAATTGCAAATGGACTTCAGTTTTCTATATCTCCACTTATCCAGGTAGTTGTTTATAAAACTGAGATTTCATCTCTCTTGAAAGCACTCTGTTCCCATTTTTGAGGAGTGCATTGGGCAATATTTTTTGTACATTCATCTAAAGTAGCACACACTCTGGAAGCTGGTAACATTTCACTGGGCAGAGATGGTATTTCTCACACCTACTAAACTAAATGTAACAAGAAATTACAGAATCAGGCATAGGTGTGAGGTTGACAGAAATTTCCATTTTTAGTCACATCATCTAAAAGCTCTCAAAATTATCAACTTATATATACTTCTATCTGGGTTCTCCTTGTTTCCTTACTCCCATAAACAGACATCCTAGCAGGTCAGATGAAACAGAAGTATGGAAAATCAGGCAATGAGAGTTGGAAAAATCTTATGAGAGATAAATCATGTTTCACAGCTTTCTTTTTCTGCTCTCCTCACCACCTCCCTGCACCAACCCTCCAGGCCCACTAGACTTTAATTTTACACAAGCAGAAGCTTCTTCTGGAAGAAAAGTCTGGTGTTTTGTTTTGTTTTGTGATAATATGAAGAGTTTGTTGAAACCATGGAAAATAAGTAAAGGATAAGTATTACAATAAAAAATACCCAGAATTACTTTCAATAGATTAAAAGAATCGAGGAAATAAAGCTGTGTCATAACCTAAGAGAAAGCAAAATTAAGAACACATTATATTTGCAGTAGTCAGAAGTTATTCTGACTTCTAAAAAAAAATTGATTAAAAAGAATATTTTCTAGCAGATTCAGATATTTTTAGTGTCTGAATAGAAACCCTGAAAAAGAACAAAGACTTATTTTCTTAAAGTTTTAATTCCAATAGTTGGTAATAATAGCTACAATAATTGAGGAAAACACAAATACAAGTTGTTGATTTTTGAAATAAATCTTTCAATCTTCACTGAATCTTTTTAAAACTTTTTTTGTTTTAAAACATCTGGTATTGAATACAGGCAAGTATCCTGAGATTTCAAATGAATTATGCCTATTTGGAAATGGGAAAGTCATCTTCAATGTGCTATTTTTCCTGTCAAAATGTGACTATAAGTTATGGTGGGAGTGTAAGGATTTAATTATTAATTAACATGCCAAAGCCTGCCAGTTTGCCTAGTCACAATTATTTAGTGTCTGACTTGCTCTGCCCTGAATCACAGGTCTGTAAAGGCTGGATACACATTTCTTAGGCAGGCTTGCTGGAAGAGAAATCAGATTTAGTTTCTGCTGGTAAGAAGAATGTGAATGGAAAAGAAAGTGGAATGGAAACCACGCCCTCACTTTCTGCCTGCAGCGTTGTTGCCAGTCCAACGTTATTCAGCACACCTAGGGGTGTGCGGTAGCTTCTGATCGAGAAATCATCCACCCACTGATTTGCTTCAGACAGTTATGGATGACAGCAACTGTTACTTCCGGTGACAGACTAGGACAGCGACATTACCTTCTGGATTACCTAAACTGAGCAAAACTGCTGAGATACCTGTTGTGTGCACATATATTTGATTGGAAGTATATAACTCCCTGCATAGTTATATGCTTATAACTTATATAATAGTTACATGCAAATAAATGCTCATCTTGAAAGATCTCTGTCTTTATTCTAATGAGGTGGCATTGTTCAAAATATTTTTAGCACGATTGGGGCACCTGGATGGCTCAGTTAGTTAAGCCACTGGCTTCAGGTCAGGTCATGATACTCAAGTCCTGGGATCAAATCCCACATAGGGCTCCCAGCTCCAAGGAGTCTGCTTCTCCCTCTGGCCTCCTCTCTCATTCTGTCTCTCACTCACTCTGTCACTCTCTCTCTCAAATAAATAAATCAAACCTTAAAAAATATATATATTTTTAGCACGATGGCATAAATAAGTGTCTTAATCTTCAGATAATATTGATCCAAGTGTCAAAATTTCATCATTTGAAGATGGATTTGACTTTTGGAAACAGCTAGAAGTTGCTTGAATTTAAGGTTAGGTAAGGCAAGTCCTTCTTATGGATTGAATTATGGCCCCCCGAAATTCATATGTTAAAGTCCTAACCCTCCGTATCTCAAAATGTAACTGTATTTAGAGATAAGAACTTTAAAGAGGTAATTGAAGTTAAAATGAGGTGATTTAGGTGGACTTCATCCAAAAGGACTGGCGTCCTTATAAGAAGAGATTTGGAAACACATATACAGAGGGATAACCATGTTGAGGAAGGAGGAGACAGCCATCTACAAGACAGAAGACAGAAACCTTAGGACATACCTACCCTGCCAAAATCCTGGTCTCGGGGTTGTAGCCTCCAGAGCTGTGAGAAACTGAATTTCTGTTGTTAAGCCACCCAGCATGCGGTTTTGTTGTGGCAGCTATAGTAAACTAATCCAATACTCTTTGGGATGTGAAATATATAGGAGTATAAGACAATAAAATTAATTCTAGAAAGAGTCTCATAAGCTGTCTCTAAGGATAATTCTAAGAGAAGACTATAGATATGTACTAAGGAAAGACCATAATATACATGCAAACCTCCCAAGGTGGATTCTTTTGTCAGGAATAGCATTCATTTAAAGGACATTACACAAAATTTATTTTGAAGTCCTATTTATAGCCCTGGAAGTTTGTATGAAGAAAATACACTTGTAAATAAGATTTACATATACATCAATAGATAGATAGATGATAGATAGATAGATAGATAGACAGACATATAATATAAATTACCATATTACCATTCACGGAAAACAGGGACAAGTATTAAACCAACATTTTAAAATTAGCTAATCATATTAGGAAACTGGGAAAAAGATTAGACAGAACCCTGTAATCTCCCTTTTATAGATATATTTTATATATGCCATAATGTATCTAATCAATGAACTATTGCTGGAAATGTGTCCTTTTTCTAGTCTGTTTCTGTTATCCATAATGCCTCAAAGACTAACCTTTAGAGATAGTGAACTCCTATAAAACCATAACAGGGGCCAAAGTTCAATTGTATAAAATATAGTGTTGTGTTTTTGCAAATTAATGAAAATCAGGATTTTTCATGCAGTCTTTCAGCTAGCATATGTAAACAAAAGCAAAAAAAGAAAACAAAAGCAAAAAAAATGTAATTGATTTGTATATGTGGAAAACAGAACAATTATCACAAAAAACATGCAGTTATACAGTAGTCCTCTTATCCATGGTTTTACTTTCCACAGTTCTAATTACCCACAGTCAACTATGGGTCCAGAAGCAGATGATCCTCCTTCTGACACACTGTCAGAAAGTCAAGCCCAATGCTACATCACAATGCCTATGCATCACCACACTTCACCTGCACGTAGGCATTTTATCATCTCATATCATTGCAAGAAGAAAGGTGAATACAGTATAATGATATTTTGAGGGGATGAGGAGGGAGAGAGGGACCACACTCACACAACTCTTATATTGTTACAATTGTTCTATTTTAATATTAGCTGTTGCTGTTAATCTCTTACTATGCCTAATCTATAAATTTAATTTTACCATAGGTATTTATATGTAGGAAAAAACATAATATTTATAGGGTTTGGTATTATCTGCAGATTCAGGCAACCACTGGGATCTTGGAACATATTCCTCCATGGATAGAAGGGACTACCGGACTTCCCGGTGATAGCCCCAAGTGACTATTGGACTTTAATTCCTAATCTCACCCTATTTTCCATGCAGAGAAGACTAGTTAGTCCATTCCCCTTAAAAATAGAGCCAATGGTTAAGAACAATACGGTTTATTCCAAATAACATCCCAGATGTTATAGAAGGAGATTACTTCATTGTCAAATTGCTATGTGTTGGGCTATGCAGCTTTATTCTTCATCCATGAAAGCTCATATTTCCCTAGTTTTGCCAACTAAGTTGCAAATACATTATTTTTTAAAGATTTTATTTATTTATTTGATAGAGAGAGATCACAAGTAAGCAGAGAAGCAGGCAGAGAGAGAGGAGGAAGCAGGCTCCCTGCTGAGCGGGCCTCAATCCCAGGACCCTGAGATCATGACCTGAGCAGAAGGCAGAGGTTTTAAACCACTGAGCCACCCAGGTGCCACTGCAAATACATTTTAACACACGCTTAGTATTGTACCAAAAAGAAGAATAGAGAATTTGGTGAATTTATCTGTATCTAAGTTGTAATGTAACAGGTCTTCCTAGTGGTATATAATGATTAGCCTTCGTTTTACATCATTGTTGGCCCATACTGCAACTATCCTCCTTCCCTTTGTGAAGCACTACTTGATGAGGTAACTAAGTGACTTTATATCTCAGCAGACACAGGAATTTCAAATGAAGACAGCTATGTCTCTGTTCCAATGTAGTTAATCTAAAAGTCCCTCAAGTCTTAGGTGTTAGGGATGGCAAAACCCTGTATTAGGTCATCCAGACCATCCCTTGGCAAGACTCATTTCAGCAGTATTTGATGTTTGCTTTTCTACTTTGTCCAGTCCTATTGACTTCAACATTTTAAAATTTAAAAGGCACACTGGGGAATCCCCAAATTTTCTTCTCAAAGCAAATCAGCAGATTATAAAACATTGAAAAATGTAAGAACCTTCTTTTCCTAAATCTCAAGAGACAAAATGTTCTGTTTCAAGCAAAGTAAAATGTTTATTTATATTCCTTCTAGATACTTCAATCAAATATGTTTAATTGCTGAATATTTTGATACTAATCACAGTATCTCTTACTTGTTACATATGTGTATCAATTGACATCAATATTCTGGAAATTACTATGTTGACAAACCCATCAGAAATGGCCCTTTTGGTGTCACACTGGGAAAATGGTCAACCTAGCTAGATTGGAAGGATGAGACCAAAGTTTTTTTTGTTTTGTTTTCTTTTGATTTTTGTTTTTTTAAACATTTATTTATTTATTTGTCAGAGAGAGAAACAGCACAAGCAGGGGAAGCTGCAGGCAGAGGGAGAAGCAGTCTCTCTGCTGAGCAGGGAGTCCCATATGGGGACTCCACCCCAGAACCCTGGGATCACGACCTAAGCAAAAGGCAGACACTTAACTGACTGAGCCACCCAGGTTCCTCAACACCAAAGCACAGCACTGAACTGCTGGAACAGTGGGCACACAATAACAGGGACAGTCCCAGAGGTCACAGACCCACCATCAAGTCAATGCTGCAAAATAATCAGACAGGACAGAAGTTGATTTGGAATCCCTAAGAAAGCTGGAAATCCTGACCACCCAGTTTTTATTAGTACTGATACTATACAAAAAGCACATGTAAATTAAGTTGAAACTCAGAAACTCTGCATTTATATCTACAGACTTGAAGTAATAAAAGCTGCTTTATTTCTGACTCTAACTTAATGATCCTACTTAATGATCTAGGACTAGATATGTGAAACATACATAATACCACTTTATGATTTCTGCTTCTGATAATGGCTGAGTAGTGTGCTGCAGACTAATCCTCTGCCAAGAGTAACTAGAAAAACTGGAAAGCATTTTAAATCTGTTTGCAAGTACTGGACCACTACTAATGCAGTAGCAATTTGAGGGGCCATGGTTATAGGGGAGAAATAAAGAAAGCTCAAAGAAGTGACGCTGATATTTTGGTCGATTCTGAAGAGTTTTCATATGCCCTTTGACAAAAAATATATATGCATTTCTCTCAAGTTGATTAGAATGATGTATCACAGAGTATTTATATTGTTACTTTGGTAAACAGCATCAAAGTTTTCAAAAATGATTGTATGAATTTATACTCCTACAACAATGGAAGAGAGTTCTGTTTGCTCTATATTCAGCTAACATTTGGCATTTAGACACTTGTATTTATCAAAAGAAAACATAAAGAGTAAAAACAAATAAACAATTACAAAAGAATGGAAGATAGTTGCAATGCACAATCTGATGACAAACTTGTACACAGAATATAAGGAATTCCTACAAATCAATAAGAAAAAGGAAGATTTAAAAAAATGGTACAAAAGACTTGAGGAGGTACTTCAGAAAACAGAATATCCAAATTGATATTTTTCATGCTGAAAAGTGCTCAATTTCACTATCCATCAGATAAATGCAAGTGAAATCCATAGTAAGATACCTCCACAAGTATCAGAATCCTTACTATTAGATAAATGCAGAAAATACCAAGTTTTTATCAGAATAGCAACTGTATCTTCAAAATGAGGATGAATAAACTCTCCTGCATTGTTTCACTACCCAAATATGGAATATTTCTCAGCATTAAAAAAGAAAACTGAGGAGAGTACATCACAACATTTTTTTTAAATCCATGAATCCATTAAATGACAGAGAAATGGTAAGAATGAATTTAATAAAGGATCATCAAAGTATGTTAATGCCAGTCAATGCAAGTATGGTGGGGAATAGAAACTAAATTCAACATATCATCTTATAGATAACTTAATGAATTACTTTTACAACTGAAAGAGCTGGCAAGCATTATTTTAACCAACTAATCAAATTCAGAGTCACCATAAAAAGGAATGAAGGAATGTCAATGTAATATAACAAGAAGTACATAGTATTATCCAATTATTGCAAAATTTTTGACAAGACTCTTTACTCTCAATCTAACCATTAGGATACAATTCCTCAAGTCCAAAATATAATATGTTTTACAAGGCATCTAACATTTTTAAAGGGCAAAGTCACAAAAGACATACAAAGGGAGATGACTTCCAAACTAAAGGAAAGTAGGTACATGAAAAACAAATGCAATGTATCAACAATGGTTATATTCTAAATGGAATATTTTGGAAAAATCATAGAAATTGTAGAATAGACTACGTTTTAAAACTATATTCCTGAATCAATGCTAAAAATAAGTAATATTCTTGGTTATATCAATGCTATGATTATGAAGAATGTCCTTGTTCTTAGGATATGCAAGCTAAAATATTCAGAGTGAAATGTTAAGATTATCTGCAAATTACTTTCAAATGATTCAGCAAGAAAAACAAAAGCATAGGCTGGATAGAAGGCAGACAGACTGACAGACAAACATCAGTAGAGAAAGAAAGAAAATGCAGCAAACTGTTAAAAACAGATAACCTAGATGACAGATATATTTTGCTGTATTATTTTCAGATCTACTCTAGGTTTGAATATTTTCAAAATAAAGTTGGAGGAAAAAAGAGGGAAAAGAATAACAACAGCAACAAAACCTTTGGAGAGGATTCAGTACCAGAAGAGATGTACTAAATCATATACTAAAAAAAGTTCTTCAATTAGAAGGAAAAGTGAATCACAACTGGAAACACAGAGATTGAGAAAGGAATACAAGGGGCGCCTGGGTGGCTAAGTCATTAAGCGTCTGCCTTTGGCTCAGATCAGGATCCTGGAGTCCCTGGATCAAGCCCCACTTTGGGCTCCCTGCCCAACAGGAAGCCTGTTTCTCCCTCTCTCACTCCCCCTGCTTGTGTTCCCTCTCTAGCTGTGTTTCTGTCTGTCAAATAAATAAAATCTTTAAAAAAAAAGAAAGGAATACAAAACAATAAAAAGGGTAAATAATTGTTAACTATGAATGAATACTGGTCATGTAAAACCATACTAATAAGTTGTGGACTTTGAATTATTAGAGAGTATTAAAATACAAGAAAAGAATAAAACAAAGGCAGAAGGTGAAAATGGACTTCAAATGTTCTAAGATCCTCACATCGCCCAAAACCTTAATTTATATAAGTCGCAATGTTTTTTGTACACCCATTAGCAACAACAAAAAGAATAGCTAGAGAGTGTATAATACTCAGCCAAATGAAGAGGAAAGAATGGAATTCCAACAGCAACAGCAACAATAAATACTTAATCCAAAAAGAAGGGGGAAAAGAGAGAAGAAATGACATAGAGCTTATGGGACAAATAGAAAACAAATAAATACATGGTAGATTTAAACCCACATATTTTAAGAGTAAACAGTCTCAGGACTCCAAATAAAAAGCCGAATTTGTCAGTCTAGATAACATCAATTTTAGGAAGTCCTATATAGAAAATCAAAGCCTAATTTACAGACCTTTCCTGTAATAATCAGAACACCAATGAGAGAAAGGAGATAGAATGGTCCAAAGAAAAAGTGATCATATAGTATTTAATATTTCTTATAACAGATTTTCCAATGGCATTTTTACAATTTTGTAACTTTCTAGAATAATGAATACATCTGCTTACACGTCATCAGTTGTAATACAAAACGGGACAATTTATTTTAATCTCTTTTTGTGAATTTGGAAATGGCATATACGTCTCTACAGAAAGTCTAAGGTCTTCAGGTAGAAATCTAGGGAGATTTTTTAAAATCTGAAATAATCAAGAGGTTTCATTTGAAATGTTCAATAGTTTTAATGCCTTTCAACTGATAACATACTGGCTATATTTAAATATTGTGGGGACACCTGGGTGGTTCCGTCCGTTAAGCATCTGCCTTTGGCTCAGTTCATGATCCCAGGGTCCTGAGATGGAAGCCCCACATGGGGCTCTTTGCTCAGTGGGAAGCCTGCTTCTCCCTCTGCCTATCACTCCCTCTGCTTGTGCTCTCTCTCTGACAAATAAAATCTTTAAAAAATAAATACAAATAAATAGTACAAAATGGTGAAGCTTAATAAAAAATTCCTTAAAAATACACTTTGTTTTTTAAAAAATAAATGTCACAGCTAATTATAAAGAAACTTTGAAATGGAGATTTTTATAACTGTTAGTTAAGGTACAGATGATCATCCATACTTTTTGTTTGTTCTGGAAAAAAATCAGATATTCTTAGTAACAACAAATTTACCCATATTAAAAATCTAATAATGCCCCAGATGAACTGTTTTAAATTTCAATGCTAATATGTAGAGAAAATATTAGCAATTTTCATTTCAACACAGAAGAACAGAGAATTCTACCTTGTTAATCCAAGAAGACCAAGAGCCCAGAACAAACTTAAAATAGTAATTCTTCTTTCTAGTCAATAGGATCTTGAATCAAATTTTCCATTTTCCTATTTCCCTTGATTTTTTTGTTGAAATTTAGTATGGCTTGTGAGCACCACTCATCTAGAAAATTGCTCTTAAAATAGAAAATAATACAATCCAGAAAGAAAGTACTTTGACCACAATTCCACATTTTCTGTTATAGATGTATACATAAAATAAAGTTTTAAAACTATTTTTAGAAACTGTGAACTTTGAGATAAATCATGAAGAATTATTTTGTCCCAAAGCTTCCAGAATTATTCTAAAATTTATGTTAAAAAGTACATCTTTTATTTCAAACTATTTTCCTATGAATTTTATTGTTACGTGAACTCTATGCCCAAAGTGGGGTTTGAACTCACCAGTCCTAGATCAAGTCACATGCTCTACCACCTGAACCCGCCCGGTATCCCCACTATATTTTAAAACTTACATTTAAATTACTATAAATTAGGAGGCATCAGGAATTAAAATATAATCTTTGGTCTTGTTTTCATATTAGGCAAACTATTATCCACTCTGTTACATATGGGCCTACAATGAGTAGAGTTAATTTTTTTCTTATAATTATGATAATGATAAAAATTAGTTTTAATTAACACTGGACAATTTTCAAAATGTTTTTCACTATTTTATTTGGCCCTCACAACAACCTTGTGACTAGGAAGGAATAAAAGGACAATTCCCACCATTTCATAGATAAAGAAATAAAGCTCTAAGAAATTTAAGTAAGCCTAAGTTAGGTTTAAACACAGAAGAACAGAGAATTCTACCTTGTTAATCCAAGAAGACCAGGAGCCCAGAACAAACTTAAAATAGTAAGTTTCTAAGATTAACTTGAAATAAGACAAATTATTTATTTATTATCCAATATATATTACGTATGCCAGTGTTCAAGCTCTCTTTAGTCATTGTCTGGAAGTACTTCGTATGATCCCATGTTTTATTGTTGCTATTACTGAGGGTAATGGTGATGGCAATGGTAGAGTGTGGTATGGCATGAACACATACCCACAGAGGAAGAGAAAAGAGGGAAACAGGAGTCAGATAAAGATGATAAAACTAGATCACCTAAAGAAAGAATTTCATAAGACAAGAAATCCAGTTATCACAACCAAGAAGAGAAAGAAATAAAAGTAGTCAACTGGAAATACAAAAAACTAAAAAGAAGGCCATTTATGTTTTTGCTAATAGAGTCCATTTTGCTAAACTATAGAAAACTATATTTAAGGAAACCAAGAAAATTTTGTTACCAATAAAAATATTTTGTGGCTAATCAATTACTATTAGTAGAAAGTATATAACCAAGGATTTTTACATTTTATTTTATTTTTTAAAGATTTTATTTATTTATTTGACACAGAGAGAGAGATCACAAGTAGGCAGAGAGGCAGGCAGAGAGAGAGGAGAAAGCAGGCTCCCTACTGAGCAGAGAGCCCGATGTGGGACTCAATCCCAGGACCCCAGGATCATGACCTGAGCTGAAGGCAGAGGCCTTAACCCTCTGAGCCACCGAGGCGCCCAGATTTTTATATTTTAAGTGGAATATTACTTGGGATTTTTGAGGTAGATGTAAGCATATGAAAAGCAGTTATTAAAAAATACACTAAAACCAAGTTTGGAATATATTTCCACATTAAAATACCATTTTTCATACAACCTATTTATTATCTAACATAATGATAACATGAAGACAATTAAATAAATACAGGTAGAAATACCTTAATTATATAGATAATCTTCTCAATTCCAATTCACTTACAGTCTTCCAGTCTCCTTAATATAATGTTTCAATTCCATGATGAATACAAAAAACAATTCAGGAAATTTTGACTATGCCTAAATTTCCCTGTGAAATTATCCCTCAGTAACCTTGCATTTGGGCCAATGAAGTTCGGCCAAGAAAAGATTACTGAGACTACTGATGCTAACTAACATATTTGGGTCTCTGTTGTATATAGACTGTTATTGTGGAAATGGATTGTTACCATGAACTGCGTTCAAGCTTGGAAGAGCCAGTTAATGGATTAGATCATACAACAGTGGTTCAGAGAATCATTTTGCTACAATGGCAACATATAAAAGGACATGCTTGATTTGCAGAAAAATTAAAATGCATGGATAAAAATAATGATGAGGATAATACTAAAAATAACACCTACCTAATTTCTTTCAGTGATTCTAGGCCTTATCAGGCCATCTAGCAACTCTGATAACCTCTTACCAAAAGGCTCAGATAATAAGCTACCTTCTCACAGTTCCCTAAATGTTCCCTACTTGGTTTCTCCACCCTATGGCCCTAGATATAACTAAGCTTCATCAGTAGTAACTTCTTTTTCTATTGTTACTAGAGTAATATAACCTTGTAAAATATTTTTCTAGATCACACAGTTATATAATCATCAATACCTTTAAGCTAAGTGTGCCTAAACACCCTGTTTATATCTAAAATTAGGCTCTAAGCAGATGTGATACGAATAAATGGTTTCTAATCCAGAAAAGTTTCTTTTTTAAACATGTGGTCTTTGTCCAAAAGCAAGAGTGTGGAAAGGGACACGTATAGTAAGGAAGAGGGAAAACATCATATAGGGAATATCCAGATGAAAGAAAATAAGAAATAATGGAAACTTCATCTATCAGAGCACCAGATCTAGGGTTTTACCACTTAGTATCATGAGCATCTGTTCTTTGTGTGTGAATGTGTGTTAAATGAATACCAAATGGTATCTCATATCAAGAGACAATGGTGACTACTATTGAAGGACCTATGAGAAAGGGAAAAATTATATATTTATACATATTCGTATTATATATATTCATTTACTTTACAGTACCATCAGTTTAGTCTAACTATGTCAATGATAAACACCTAACTTCAAAAATATCCTAATTATGTATATCATTGTACATATCAGATTAAAATGCATGTATTTCATTTGACTTACCACCAAGATGTGCCCTTTATTGACTTGTATGTAGCATGATGTACAATTTATAACTTTCTGTTATAGTTATGAACACTACCAATGTCCATAATTCATTTGTTGAACACTGTTGAATTTTGTTTTTCTTTTTATTTGGTGTTATTGAGGATTTTTTCATTATGTATCAGTTTTAATCCACTTAAATTTAAGTAATTGTTTTATTTCCTTCTCAAGAATACTAAATAGACTATGAGGTTAGTATACTAATTATTTAAATTTAAAAATATAATTGTTCCTTTTATTCATTGAAATACCATCTTATCAATCCCTACTTTACACAGGAGAAGCATATTGATTATAAAATATAAGAAATGGTTAGTTCTAACTATCAATGTAGAAAGAATGAATAAAATAGATATTCATCATTTGGTAACCATCATAGTAGTAACTGATAAGCCTAAGGATTATCAATGGATGCCAAAGCCAGTGGCTGAATGTTTGATGAAGTATAGTATATTAGAAAATACTGGAATATCACCCCCCCCAAATATTAGTCAAATAAAAAAGGGAAATGATAACTTTATACTGGAGAAAAAGGATTGATAGTAACTAGTGTAGCTAATAGAAGTTAATATCACAAGTCGTAGGGCAAGCTGACGTCATGTGCTTCCATCATTCTATGATATTTCTGCCAAAGAAGTATGGCCTGAGGAAACATCTGGTCATGAGGAAACACCAGTGGGACACAAGCTGAGGTCACCTGGTAGAATGAAATGATTGGATTCATCAAGACTTTGAAAGATATGAGAGGTAAAGAAAGACTGAGGAATAATTCAAAGAAAATCGATGAGACATGACAGCTAATTGCACCATGCCTTTCTGAATAAGATCCTGCACAAGTAATGAAAAAGAGACATTCATGAGACAGTTGTTGAGACTGAATGACAATGTTACATCAATGCTGATTTCTGGATTGAGATAAATGTATGATGACAATGTAGGAAAAGTTTGTTTTTGGGGAAGAGAGTGAGAGAGAACAAATGAAGTATTGTGTTAGAGACTCTAGAATATGGGATAACTTTGGGAGAGGAATCTAGGAGTTCTTTGGTCTATCTGGCAAATTGAATGTAAATTTTAAACTATTTCAAAACATAAAGAAGCAAATCAAAATAACACATGAAAATAATGAAAAATTCAACCATATGTTTTGCCCTATGAGACTGGGAATTACACCATTATTGATCAGGATATTTGGCAAATAGGATAATGTCTTTGAATTTTGTTTCATATTTTTCTCTTCCCCACACAGATGAAAAGACATAATTTTTGCCATATATGTAATACTGTTCAAAATTTGGCTCCAGAATACAGTGATTAAGTTGGAAGGCCCTCTGGAACTTAAGGAAGAGTCAGGTCAACTTTCTCCCAAGATGAACTCAGTAGAATAAGGCTGACTGAAGCTAGTAGCTGAGTTCATTTGTTTATCAAACATTGGCTGACTGATGCCTGACCTCTTGGATATAGCCCAGTCCCCCTGGCTGACTGGTTGGCTGAACTCCTGATCCCTCTTCCCTCCACCCTCCCCACCAACTCCTGTTTCTTTCTTTGCTCTTTTTGCTGGTTGGCTGCCCTCCCTGAGCCTACCAAGATGTTGCCAAAAGATTGAGAGTACTGGTAATGATAATAAAATTGACTCAACACAGGCAGAGACCTCAGATAAAAACAAGAAAAACTATGAGTGAAAAAGCATTACTACACACAAATGTGTAGCAGTAAATCTTTGTGATTATTTGAACTAGTTGAACATGTTCCACTTACTATGAAGTAGAAGAGCAGTGGCAGGCATAACTTCATTATAAATCTTTTTGGCCAGTGGCATTATTACTGTCAACCTAGTAGTAAATTAACAAAATGTAGAAGAATAAAATAGGTTAAAAAAGATTTAAATGTAATAAATAGTTTCTAGGTCAAGGAACTATGCTAGGCTTTTGAAATATTCTTAGCCTTAAATCTCCTGTATATAGAGAGGGAACTAAGGGCCAAAGGAGAAGAGCCCAAACTGCACCTGGGGTGTATCAGACTAAAGGCCTGCACCTAGCTTGAAAGATTCAACTTATGAAGCATTTCATACTGGACAAAAATACTGCTACCTACCAGTGAATCCTAGGCACCTTTATCTTCCAAGCTGAACAATCAATTAGTTATACTTCCTACTTCATCCATTTTATAAGACTATCAGTATTTTTTTTCTTGAGAGAGAGAGAGAGTGCAAATGAGAGGAGGGACAGAGGGAGAGGGGGAGGGAGAGGGAGAAAGAATCTTAAGCAGGGTGCACATTCTGCACAGAGTCCAGGAGTCCAACATAGGGCTCCATCCCAGGACACTGAGATCATGAACTGAGCTGCAATCAAGAGTTGGTCACTTAACCCACTGGGTCACCTAGGTATCCCAGAGATTAGTATTTTTATACAATCTGAATACTACCTTGTCTAAATAGATATTTCACATTCCTTTTTCATAAAACCTTATGTAGTCATTAATGTGCTGAAAGTAAAGGCTGTGACAATACATAGCAGATTAATTGATCATCCTTCCCTAATGGCATATTTGCATTTTAATAAGTCTACTGGAAAACGCAGATTGAAATCATTCTAAGCATTTGGGTTAAAATGAAAAGCAAACAAGTTCTTTTCAGGAAGAGGATTCACTTCAAATCAAAATATGTCAGCCATACCAGCTACTTTTGGTGGAGAACAATTCAAATACTTGCTTGGAAACTGGTTCACTTAAGTGCCTCTAATGATAAAAAAGAGAGAGAAGTCTTCTGAGAAGGACTGTGAAAGTCAGGAAATTTCTTTGAAGTCACAAGTTTATATGTTAAGACTGTAATAAGTTTTGCATTATATTTATAACATGTCAGTGGTTAAAATTGAAATTATTTACTCCTTTACAAAATTAACATTTTAGAAGACCATCATGGTTACTTAATGCTTCTCCTACTGTACGGCATACTGTGCCACTAACCATATTCATGCTCTACTTTGAGGAGTTTTATGTAAGAGGAGAGTTAAAAATATTTAGGATATATTTGAAGAGCTAATGTGATGCAACATCTATCCAATAACATTACTTTTGGCTTCTGTATAAAGTTTTCCTTTTTTTTGATTCATGTTCAGAAAGCCGTAAAATTTGAATGCACAGTATGTTATGAATGCACATGTATGACTACCAGTAGTGAATTTGAGTTGATCAATCCAATTTTTCTATACAATTCAGTATGTACGAAAGACTTGACTTTGTTAGATATAGGGAAAGCTAAATGATTCCGTTTAGAGTGTGAAACAGAAAAATAATTGATACTATCAGTATTGAGAATATTCTAAAAATTAATGCCCTTAGAATGAAGAATGGCTTACTTCACAATTTTGTAGACATCTTGTCTCCTTGGAATCATTAATAAACAGTGGGGGTGCATGGGTGGCTTATCAGTTAAGTGTTTGACTCTTGCTTTTGGCTCGGGTCCTGATCTCAGGGTCATGAGATGCCCTATGTGGGGTTCATGCTCAGCACAGGGTGTACTTGGGATTCTTTCCTTCTTTCTCTCCTTCCCTCTCTGCCTCTCCCCACCCCCCAATAAATAAATGAATAATGAGTAAATAAATAAATAAATATTTTTTTAAATAGTGGATAAAGGCATTGTTGAATTAAAAAAAAAAAGTCATTCAATAGGTCTGAGTGGAAGTCTAAATCAAACATAGAGAATAGGTCAACCAAAGAACAAGTTCAGAATATTAAAGCAGCAGCCTTCAGTACTACTTTTACATATGACCAAACTTACACACATAGCCATTTTCAACAACCAGTTATAAAACTGCTAACATAAGAAACTGAGCCAGGAGAAATAAAGCAATACTTTTGTGTAGTGCAAGAAGTTGAAAGATGCAACATTCCATAAGAGCTATTCTATCCTGTTCAAGAAGGATGTACTACAAAGCTCTTTAAATCAATCAAGACTATGAAAAGATAATGGGGGGAAAGTATCTGCTTCACACTTAACTATAAAAAGCTGTATGAGACCTACATTGGATCATCACTGTAAAATATCCCTAATAATTCATAGAGACGTAGTGATGAGTGCACTGTTTATGGAAAAGGTTAACTCTGGATGGGGATGGAGAAGAGATGCTTGTTTGAACTGGAGAGATTTTGGAAGTTCCTGTCTATTACCAAATCAGTTTGCAAGTGGATGAAAGAATGAACACAGTGGCAAGGGTAAGATCTTCACAGAAGTAAGAAGGGTTTTATTTCAACCCCCCCCAAAAAAAGTGAAATGTCAGTGTTTGTGAATAGATCTTTCAAAATGTTAACCATATCAAGTTTGATATATGCCCTATATTTTGATTTCTTAGTATGACTCAATTTTGTCCAACATTTTTTTTTTAATTTATTTATTTGAGAGAGTGGGGGAGGAAGGGAGAATCTTAAGCAGCCTCCACATCCAACATGGAGTCCAACACAGGGCTCAATTTCACCACCTCAAGATCAAGACCTGAGCCAAAATAAGAATTTGACTCTCAACTGACTGAGCCACCCAGGCACCCCAATGTTGTCTAATATTTTAGCTATCCCCAGGACTGCTATGAAAGAGAAGTACATACTGGAAACCCTTTATGTCATTTCCTGGCTTCACACCTGATTTATTATTAACCATTCTTGAAAAGAATCAAAAGCTTAAGACACTTGGGGTCTTTCTGTTTTTAAATTAGTGAAACACTCATTGATTCAAATGAATTCTCTTCTTATATTGTTTACTTTAGCAAAGATATCTAGTAGTAAGACAAACTTGGATGTCCATGATGACAAAATATGGAATGACACCAGGCAAAGAAAGAAAAGTACAACAGTATTAGTATTTTTTCAGGTACACAGTTCAATTTAAGCTAGTGTCATATAGGATACATAGTTTTTTTTAAATATATTTCATTATTTAAGTGGAAATTCTGTGATACTGGATCCAGGAGTTTGTAAGATGTCATTCACAGTTCAGTGTCTCTACCTATCAAGCAGGTTTTCATTAGGCAATGGGCAAGTAGATTATTGAAACTCAAGATATATAAGATAGATTATATATTTACAGCTTTGCAACATTTGTGATAAAAGCCAGTTTTATAGGTAAGACTTTCTCAGTGGCTTAAATAAACAAAAAGCCTCCCTGGATTTATAGTCCATACCTGAAACACATTGTAGAAAATGAGCAACTTATAAGAACGAGGAGTTTATTTGTTACCAGTAAAAAAATAAAAGAACAACACTCATTTACTCTAGAATATAGAGTTCAATATAAACTTAGACCCTCAGAATATTATGCTGGCCCACAAAAGGAATTTCTACTGAACTTCCTAAAGAAGGGGTCAGGTGAAACAGAGTGAATCTGAATGTAAAGAGGATTACAAGTGTTGTGGGATGGTAGGTGGTATTCCAAAAATGTAAACCCAGTGGCCAAGAATCTGTTCTAATATTTTTAATAGCCCTAGGCTCTATAATAAATTTTTGTAGGGTGAGAGGGTTTTCTATATGAGACTTTTCCCTTTAAAACCAGTCACTAATTTAATACTTAATGCCTGTAGACTATAAGTAGTAGGATTTAAAATTTAATTGATTATTTTTCATATCCTTTGGGGAATATATTTTCAATTATTAA
>PITA01002374.1:50275-163197 GCA_004023965.1 Spilogale gracilis | reverse complement strand
TAGGTAAAAAAGAGTATTTTTTCTCTCAGTAATTCTTTTTTTTCTTTAAATATTTTATTTATTTATTTCACAGAGAGAAACACAAGCAGGGGGAGTGGGAGATGGAGAAGCAGGCTTCTCGCAGAGCAGGAAGCCTGATGTAGGGCTGGATTCCAGGACCCTGGGATCATGACCAGAGTGGAAGGCAGGCACTTAATGAGTGAGCAATCCAGGTGCCCCTCAATAATTCTTTAAATAATTATTTGATAGTAATTATTTTCAAATTCAGAAATGTTACCATTAACATCATAAGGTATTTATATACAGTCAGTATGAATATTCCAAAAAAACAGTTCCACCTAGATGTTATCAAACAAACGGAATACAGGTATTCTCTGGATTATTAACTCAATAAAAAGTCTTTATGATTATATAATACACTAAGAAGGAAATATTGTGAAAAAAATAAGAGATTCTAGAGAGGAGTCTGAGACTTTATTGACTTTAACACTATCTCTCTAAAATTTTAATTATAATGATGCTGAAAGAATAAGATTATGGAAAATATATGAATCTATTGCTTTATATGTTTGACTAATAATTTTTTAAAATCTTTTCTTTGCAAAGAAAAACAAACACAGAGTGGAATTCTCTATTTCTGTCAGAAGAGATATAAAAATGTATTCTTTATTAGTTTACAGTATAAAAACATACTTCAATTAAATGAGCTCTTTTTTTTTTTTTTTTTAAATTTATTTATTTGACAGAGAGAAACACAGCCAGAGAGGGAACACAAGCAGGGGGAGTGAGAGAGGGAGAAGCAGGCTTTCCGCCAAGCATGCAGCCCGATGTGAGGCTCCATCCTGGGACTCCGGGATCATGACCTGGGCCAAAGGCAGACGCTTAACAACTGAGCCGCCCAGGTGCCCCTAAATGAGCTCTTTCTGTTGTTATTCAATACATATTTCCAGCATCTTTTTTTGACATAATGTTAAGGTCAGACCTACCCGACTGCCATGCTTGTAGGTCCCCACCCCTGTTTAAAGCTATGGAATGTCAAAACACATCAAACCAAAACTGAAAATCACAATTCAAAGGCTTATTACTCACCGAGGTATACATAAATCAAGAAGTGTAGGGGCGCCTGAGTGGCTCAGTTGGTTAAGCGACTGCCTTCGGCTCAGGTCATGATCCTGGAGACCCCGGATCGAGTCCCACATTGGGCTCCCTACTCGGCAGGAGGCCTGCTTCTCCCTCTATCACTCCCCCTGCTTGTGTTCCCTCTCTGGCTGTGTTTCTCTCTGTCAAATAAATAAAATCTTTAAAAAAAAAAAAAAAAAGAAGTGTCTTTGGGGGAGGGAGGAGTACCACCATGAGGAGGGTTCTACATTGTGGGAGGAGAAAGAGGAAAGATAAAAGAGGGAAATTCTGGTCTCAAGAGCCATTTCTGATGGCCAATCTCACTGTGGTGTGTTTGGGGGTGTAGTTTGGAGAAAAAGATGAAAGGAATCTGATGGTGCTTGTGTACAACTTACCAAGTACAATAGAAGCAAGTAGAGCTGAGGCTGCTGTCTATCATCTGCCCAGACTTTTATTAATTGTTCATCCAAATGTTATTTTACTGTGAGTGACTTATTGCTTCCAAACTTATTTCTCCACAATGAAAGAATCAAAAGTATATTCACTGTACCGTACACAAAAAGTTAACAATTTTGAAGTTGATAATGCTTATCAATATACTTGCTTACTGATATTCTAATAATTACAAGTTTCCACATTATTTATACTATCAGCACATTCTAATACTGTACTATAAAAATGAATACATAGAATAATTAATTGAAAAAAATGCAAATGACCAAAAAATGTGAAAAAAGTGTTTGCCTTCACACAAATTAAAGCACCACTCATCCAGTTGGCAAAATTAAAAGTAATCTAAAATTATCTTATGTTACTAAGGGTGTGAGAAAGCAATACCTCTATAGTTAATTTGTAAAATAATAAGCTTTTTTGTTTCATTTTGTTTGTAAAGATTTTGTGTATTTATTTGTCAAAGAGAGAGAGAGAGAGCACAAGCAGGTGGAAGCAGGCTCTATGCTGAGCAGGGAGCTCAATGCTGGCTAGATCATAGGACCCTGGGATCAGGATCTCAGCTGAAGGCAGACGCTGAAACACCTGAACCACCCAGGTGTCCCTACAAGCTTTTTTGAAAAGTAAGTTTATAGTATTTACTTAAATTTAAAATGCACACACCTAGAAAAATTTACCTTTACCACTAGGTAAACATATATAAATTAATGCTTACTCTAGTAAGAGGGAAAAATAAAGAGATAAATGAGAAGCAATAAAGAAAGGGAGAGAGAAAAAGGAGAGAAGGAAGAAATGGGGGTTGTAGGAGGAAAAGAGTAATGTGAAAGACATATTATCTTCACGGTATATCCATCCTATGGAAAACACTACAACTGCTAACCAGAACAAAGTATGTTACATGTAAATACTGACTTGGAAGGGTGTGCAAAAAATGTTGAGAAAAAAAAAAGAAGAAGTTAGGAATATTTGGAAACATCAAGAGGTCAGAGTGAAAATCTATCTCAATTCAAAAATATGATCCAGGCTTAGTAGAGTAATTATCAAAAAAAACTACCAGTTAGCGAACTCGATTGAACTTGATTATATCTTTGTTGTAAAGTAAAAGATCTGTGATCTTTTTATTTGAACAGATATAGAGCTTTCACTGTGTGTCAGGACTACTAGGCATTTTACATGGATCACTTCATTTAGTGTTTCATAGAACCGCCTGAGTTAGATACTATTATCCGATAGATGAAGTAAAAATTTCTAAGTAGAATGTCCAGTGTCATGCCACTTGTAAGTATGAAGTCTGACTACAGGGACTTACTCTTAACCTCTATGCTATCTTGACTCCACAGATCTTTAAATGAGTGACTTGTGTACACAGTGTGTGTGTGTGTGTGTGTGTGTGTGTGTGTGTGTGTGTGTAGGAACGGGGCCTATGAATATGTAGATATTCATACATACTCATACATTTAAATGATAATAATTTTTATGCACTCCCTATAAATACATTACATTTTTGAAAATCCTGAGTTCTAGAAATAATAGAACAGAATAAAATTAAATGTGCCTACCACAGTCATGTTTTTCCTTAGAGACAGCAGCAAAAACATTCGTAGCCACATTGTGTCATCCAGAAAATTATCATTATTTGACAATTCCCTATAAGGTGAGAAGAGCTGCGAGGCAGCAGAGGGTAAGTGACTTGTCTGTAGTCACACAGTCACTGCCTAACACTCAGGATGACAACTCGCAAGTCTCAGATCTCTACTGAGTTCACCAGATCATGGACATTTATACAGTGAACTTCAGAAGTTAGAAACGCTTTCAAGTTCCTATTTGAACAAACTATATTTTCCAACAGTTCTTTTCAAAGAACAATGTTAGAAACCTCAAATACCTCAGCAACTTGCTTTTTAGAAGAGCAAATCAGAAATGTCAGGTGTAGTGGATGAGAAGGTCCTGCTGCAGTATCCTGGGGTTTGCCCTAGTTATTTTCAACTCGTCTAGACTGAGACGCTCTACTTCACAGCAGTGTCTGCTTTTCATTAGATTTTTTTTAAGGCTATCCATATATAAATCCTTTCTATCTGAATTACATAAACCTGACCAAGTTTTTCTAAACTATAAATGAATTTTCTCTGCACGAAATTACTATAATTGAATTCATTGGGGTTCAATTAGAAAAATAAAAAAAAAGCATACTAGCTATTTCAATAGAGGGAATTTAATTTAGGAAGTTGTTTACACTGGTGTAGACATGTTAAATTAGATTTAAAAAGGAAATATTGAAGTAATCCAGGGACAAGAACTACATAAGGAACTATCATCCTTACATCAAAGAAAGGGGAAATTGGGGGATATCAGAACCAAGAGCCTGGCAGCTGCTGGTACTTTCGGGACTTGGAAAGTAGCTCTGAAGGGATGTGATGAGACTGCCTTTGGGAATGCCTTCAGTAGCTGGAGGCTGGAAACAACTGCTATTGTGGAGACAAAGAACAATTACTAGGGAAGGATGGCTGGAAGAGCAAGCAAATGGGAAAGATAATTCTTCCCTCAAATGCCTCCTAATTGCTTCCCTCAGTTGCCTTCAGTTGATGGAGTCTGATGGGGAATCCACTGAAGAAGAGAGAAGCATTTTGCTGGGTGTTAGCCCTAGCATGGCAAAATTGACAATAGCAGGGTGGAACTATAGTAAAACAAAAGTTTAGGAGTGCCTTGGTGGCTCAGTTGGTTAAGCAACTGCCTTCGGCTCACGTCATGATCCCAGAGACCCCAGATCGAGCCCCATATTGGGCTCCCTGCTTGGCGGGAAGCCTGTTTCTCCCTCTCTCACTCACCCTGCTTGTGTTCCCTCTCTAGCTGTTTCTCTCTGTCAAATAAATAAATAAAACCTTAAAAAAAAAAGAAACAAAAGTTTAATAGCTAATTTTCCTTTAAAAACACTTTATGTTTCTAGGCTTTTGGGGTGTATGTCTGTGTGTATATGTATGAAAGGAGATGAGGGCACACACCTATGTCTGCAGGTTATCTATAGATTTGATTTGTACAAGAACAATAAATTTCTCTTAGTAACTGGTTGTTACTTTTAGTCAAAAGCCTTTCCCTGGTTGACTAGTATATGAAATAATAATTTACTAATGTTGCCACCAAGTAATGAGGCTGTATATGTAAGTTTCAGCTTTAAAATAGCACAAAACAAACTTAAATTCCAGTTCTGCCACTTTCTAGCCAAGTAATTTAGGACAAGCTACTTACCTATTCTTAACCTCTTTTCATCTCTATAAAATCAAGATAATATCTATTTTTAAGTTGTTATAAAGATTAAGGATACCATATTTATAAAATCTGGCCAGTGCCTCTCACACAGTAATGTCCAATGTAATATTTTTACTGTAGATACTAGGCACGTCTATTTGAATAATCTTATTTAGTTTTCATAAAGTTTCAGTAAAAAAAAGAAGAAATCAAATTCTATTGAATACTTACTATGCACACAACACAGATTGGAGATTTATAGAGATGACCTTTTTTTTTTTCTTTTTTAAAGATTTTGTTTATTTGACAGAGAGAAACACAGCTGGAGAGGGAACAAAAGCAGGGGGAGTGAGAGAGGGAGAAGCAGGCCTCCTGCTGAGCAGGGAGCCTGATGCGGGGCTTGATCTGGGGACTCCGGGATCAGGACAGGAGCAGAAGGCAGACACTTAAAGACTGGGTCGGGCAACCCTATAGAGAGGACCTTTTTTATAGTTGTGAGATATATATGTTGTCTTGTTTTTTTCAAATAAAAAAAAATTTAGTTTTAAACAGTTGAAGTGATATGCAATCTCGAAGCCATTATGGTTTTGTTGCGGTGGTGGTCATTCTGTTTTGTTTGTTTTCTGGTTGTTTTTTTTTAACAAGTCGAGAAATAATACATATACTGGTTTAATTGTCATGAATTTAGATAAAACAGATAGTGCACAACTAGTAGATTTACTTTTTCATTCTGGCCTAAACATACATTTTATTTGCTTTTTTTTTTAAGATTTTATTTATTTATTTGACAGAGAGATAGATCACAGGTAGGCAGAGAGGCAGGTAGAGAGAGACCTCACTGAGCAGAGAGCCCGATGTGGGCCTCGATCCCAGCACCTGAGATCATGACCTGAGCCGAAGGCAGAGGCTTTAACGCACTGAGCCACCCAGGAGCCCTGCTTTGTTTTTCTTGCCACTGTTGCCAGTATGTATCTTCTTTTTTGGTAGCTCTCCTATAGGACCTTGTTGGCCACCTCATCACTATTATTTAAAAAGAAAACAACTCCAATTACTGATACATTTGATTTGACTGCTTTTTTTAAAATATTTTATTTATTTATTTGACAGAGAGGAACACAGCCAAAGAGGGAACGCAAGCAGGGGGAGTGAGAGAGGGAGAAGCAGGCCTCCCACTGAACCGGGAGCCGGATGCGGGACTTGATCCCAGGTCTCTGGGATCATGACCTGAGCTGAAGGCAGTCGCCCAACCAACTGAGCCACCCAGGTGCCCCTGATTTGACTGCTTTTAGGAGTATTTGCCTTTTTTCCCAAAAGCTTAAAATTCTTCTGTCCTTAGAAATTTATTTAGCCCACCAGAAAGTATAGAAAAAAGGCCTTTATGCTCAATTCTTGTATGGAATAGCCATTGAATATATTTTATTTGTGAACCAATTCAGAAAAGCAGGTAAAGAAGTAGGGATGGGTTTTAGAAAAGTTGCATACAGGTCTCAATTTTGCTGTTTTATCATTAATCTGTCCTAATAAATAAAATATTTTTTGGATTCTTTTTCTACTTTGCAAATGTTTCTTATTTTCCTTGCCCAGGTCTGGGGTACATATTTTTATACAGTATCAATAAGCAAAGACTATGGTAACTTTAATCTTTTATTGAAATCCTTTTGATCTTAGTGTTTTGATTGATGACTTAAATTGTATATGTACCCATTAATTTTCATAAAAATCAATACTAAGTGTTTCTTCTTTTAATGTACTATGTGACTATATTATAATTGAATGGACAAATACACTAATATTTTAAGACACCAAATGATATTTAATCTATTTGATTATCATTGTGGAGGATTGTTGATAATCATGGGTAGAAGTCAGTTTAAAACAAATAATGAGGGACACCTGGGGGGCTAAGTCAGTTTAGCATCTGACTCTTGATTTTGGCTCAGGTTATGATCTCAGGGTTCTGGGATCCAGCCCTGCATCGGGCTCTGTACTCAGCAGGGAGTCTGCTGGTCCCTCTCCCTCCCCCTGCTTACATTCTCTCTCAAATGAATGAATAAGTAAATAATATTTTTTTAAAAACACACACAAAACCCAAAAATAATGAGTATCAAGAGACTTTCAAATATTGTTGCTTTATGAGCATATTTAATTGATCACATACCTTCCTTGGTAGTGAAGATGCCAAGATTGTGAACATTCTCAAGGAAATTTATCGCCAAGAAAGCTAACTACATCTGAAACTGCTGCTTTGCAGAACAAAATTTCAGCTATTCCATAAAGAATTAGCCATAAAAATGAAACATTAATATATGAGAAGTAGAGGTTCATCATTTTTTATTACAAGCAGTTTTCACTTCACCACACTAAATAGAATATGTGTACTCCAGCTTTAACTTGAAAGCATGAAAGAAGTGAACTGTGCCATCTAAAATTTTAGCATTTTTTTTCCTATAGATCGGCGGGCCATTCATATACTCAGTGACCTTCTCCTTGCTAGAGAACACTCACTCATTCATCATTCAAACTAGCAAAAGGATTAATGTTCTTGTACAAAAATATTAATCTTAGTTCAAATAGCTGTGCTTCAAATTCACTACTCAAATCCATATAGAAGTACAGCTGCAAATAGCAAGACTAGCAATTTATTTCTTTAACTCTTCTAGTAGTTCAAGTACTGGAAATGCTTGAAATGCCTACTAAATACTTGAGTCCATTCTGAAATTTAACATTCAAAATGTCAAAATGTCGTACCATCTTTGCTACCATTTTTATGCAGGCCAACACCATCTCTCCGGGATCCTGCAGTAATACCTTGACTGGTGTGCCTTTTTCCACACTAGGCACAATTTGATAAAGCTATCAAATTGATCTCTGTAAGACTAAATTCAGATCATGTCAATCCTCTAACATACTCATGATATTTTTAATAAGATAACAAAGTTCCAACATGACTTACAAGGTCTTTCATGAATATAGATGTTTACTTATTTAAGTTGTATCTGTTGTTTGTTAATTACTTTTCAAATATATTTACTATTGTCAGCATTATTGTAGTAGTATGAATTAGTTTATATAGTATCTACTAGTGTAAGGCTCAAAAAGGTCTATTTGCAATAAAATGTTACAATAATAATTCGGAGACATTATTTATTCTGTCATTCATTCATTTGCTTATTTAATAAATACATGTTTTTTACTTATATTTTGCTAGGAACATCAGTGAATACTAGGACACCACATAATGAAAGGAAGACTCGATCATTACTTCACAGAACTTAGATACTAGGGAGGGATACAGATAAGTAAAAAATTTATAATGAGCACTGTGGGAAGTAACTACAGTGTTATGACAGTGTACCATGGAAACACATGCATGGAATACTTCATCCAGACTTGGAGAATCAGGCAAGTTTTACCAAAGAAAATGATTTTCTAAATCAAGATATGAATAATGTCCAGACATAAACTATTTAAAAGAGTATAAGGAATATGTTATGGCAACAAGAATATTGTGTGTGTGTGTGTGTGTGTGTGTGTGTGTGTGTGAGAGAGAGAGAGAGAGAGCATATTATGTTTCAGTATGGCTGTAACACTAATTATGAAATGAGAGTGAGACTTGAGGCTAGTGAGGTAACAGGGACAAATGACATAGAGCCAATAAACTATACTAAGGAGTTTGACTATATCTAAGAAAAACTGGGGGTATTTTATTTATTTATTTAAAACCAACTGGGGATATTTAATAGTTACAATAAAGAGTAATATTACCAAATCTGCATTTTAAAAAGCTTACTTTATTTCTATCAAAACAATGCATTTAAAGTGTGTATCAGGAAGTAATAAACCCGTTAAGAGGTAATAGTAGTCTCCACTCGGATATTTATTGTTGGGCAAAGACCATGATCCTTAGATACTCTAAACACTTCTGCAAATAAATAAACACTATGACATTCAATGTAATTCAGCCACCATTATGGTTGATGTCAAACAAATTTATGGCTTTTTTCATCTCAGTTGTTACTCTGAAAAGAGGGGTTTTGAAGAAAGTGACTATGATGGATAGATGAATAGACAGATACACTATATAGATATATATTCTAATTCTGCAGGATGGACTGGAGACTGACACAATTTAATTGGTTTCTCTTTAAGCTGAAATTGATAAAATCTAGAAGACTGCTAAATCTTGCTAAGTGTTATTTTTCCTTAGACAACCTTAAATCAAAAATGTACATTCATAAGGGCACCTGGGTGGCTCAGTCAGTAAAGTGTCTACCTTCAACTCAGGTCATGATTCCAGGGTCCTGGGATCTAGTCCAGTGGCAGACTCCCTGTTCAGCGAGGAGTCTGCTTCTCCCACCAACCCTCTCTTTGCTCTCTCTCTTTGCTCATGCTCTCTCTCTCTCTCTCTCTCTCTCTCTCTCTCTCTCAAATAAAATCTTTTAAAAAATGTATATTCATGACTCATTCTTTGCCAACACAGTTGAAAATGCTGAATTCTTTGTTACAGACAATCCCATTGACTTGTGAAAAGTAGAAGATTGGACAAGAAGTGAACGAAGAAATTACTGTGAATTTCTGGTATTCCTTGAATAAATTTATCCTTGACTCACAAGGTAAAGACAAACAAAGGAAGAAGACTGATCTGAAGTAATTACGACAAAATAAAAAATATTTAAAAATGACTTCTTAAGAAGGAACAGATATGGGAGATGTAATAAAAAAAATCAGAATTTATCTAACATGAGTTTCAAAAGAAGAGAACAAGAAGAGCCAGAAGACAAGATTTGAAGAAACAATGATGACCAATTTAGAAAACAGGCAAGTATCATATATCCTCATCTCACCAATGTGTTTTAAGAACTATAAATGAAAATAATCTCAACATCAGTTTTATCATCTGGAAACTTTAAAAAACACAAATGATAAGACAAATTGTAAGAGATCCAGAGAAGAAAAGAAGATAATCCTCAAATAAACTACAATTTATACTGAAAACAGGCTATTCCACAGAACCAGAAGTAAATCCACAGGAATAATATATATATATTATATATATATATATATATATATATATATAGAGAGAGAGAGAGAGAGAGAGAGAGAGAGAGAGAGAGAGTCAACCTATGGCAAAAGCAGACAAGAATCATAAACCCCACTATCACAAAAAAAAAAAAAAGACAAACATCACAGATTACTATAGTTATTGTAACTATCACATTATAATTATTATGAATAAATGAAATTCAGTAGAGGATCTAGGAAAAGAGCTATGTATATATCAGTGCATTTATACTATAGTAACATTATTAAAAGTCCATAAAGAGGGTGAGACTGCCTTGTAAAAACTAGGGTTACTCCCCTAAGCCAAGGAACCGTAAGAAGCTAGGAAAAAGGTCTCGAACAGATCCTTCCCTACTACCCTCAGAGAGAACATGGCCCTTATCCACATCTTGATCTTGGAATTCTAGCCTTCAGAAATGGGGCACAATAAATTTCTGTTGCTAAAGTCACTGAATTTGTGGTACTTTGTTAGGTCAAGCCTAGCAAGCTAGACCAGGTGTCAACATAGATAAGTTTTAAAGGTGTTGTAAAAACAAAACGTTAAGGGGTGCCTAGGTGGCTCAGTCAGTTAAGCATCTGACTCTTGATTTGGGCTCAGGCCATAATCTCAGGCTTGTGAAATTGAGCCCTGCATCTGGCTCCATGCTCAGCAGGTTGTCTGTTTCAGATTCACTCTTCCTCTCCCTTTGCCCCACCCCAAATTAAAAAATATAAATAAATAAAAATAAATCTTAAAAAAAAAAAAGAAGCAAGATGTTAGAATGTACATCAAGCTTGAACCCTAACATAAACCATAGGTTTTGGGTGATCATGTTGTGTCACTGTAGGTTTGTCAGTTGCAACAGAAGTACTACTCTGGTAGGGGATATTGATAAAGAGAGGCTGTACATGTGTGGGGGGAGGAGTACATGGAAATCTCCTACCTTCCTCTCCATTTTGCTATCAACCTGAAATTGTTCTAAAAAAATTAAATCTGAAAAAAAAATGAAAAAAGTCATGTATTTACCTTTTTAAGTATGTATTTTTTTATTGATGATTATATTTGCAGTAAAACCACAAGAACACGCATGCAAACAGTACCCACACACTTGAGGATCGTGGTTTCTTCTAGGAAGAAGTTAAAAGAGAAGGAATGGGAGTCAATTTAACTATAGAATTTTTAGTGTCCTTTCAGAAGTGAAATAGAATTTAAGCTAATGAGAGGAAATGTTTTTATATATTAGAGCTTATTTTTAAGTACATTAATTCATACATAAACTTTTGCTTTTTTTTTAAAGACTATTTATTTGACACAGAGAGAGATCACAAATAGGAAGAAAGGCAGTCAGAGAAAGGGGGGAGGTAGGCTCCCCACTGAGCAGAGAGGCCAAAGTGGGACTCGATCCCAGGACCCTGAGATCATGACCTGAGCCAAATGTAGAGGCTTAACCCTCTGAGCCCAGGTACCCCCTTTGTTTCTTTGAATTGCTTCACCATTACAAATTACTACAATTGAAAGTGAAACACAGAGCACTATTACTCTAATTTTAATGTCCAGTGGACCTCGATCCATAAGCCAGTATTCCCTAAGAGAAGCCACTGTAATCATTACATGGAGGGACAGATATTTAGAACAATGTGAAAAAATGTAGTTGTCATTTGTGTTACTTGCACATTCAAGTACAATGGAATATGTGTGATCATATGAAATAGCAGAAATAACAACTTCTCTCCTAATTATGAATCATACGAAATTATTAAATTTGGAGATAATGATTAAAATATGGGTCCAGTGTTTGAATTTAAAAAAGACAGTGAGGGGCACGTGGGGGACTCATCCTTAAGCATCTGCCTTTGATTCAGGTCCTAATTCCAGGGTCCCCGGATTGGATGGAGCCCCAGGTGGAACTTCCTGCTCAATGCGAAGCTTCCTTCTTCCTCTCTCACTCTCCCTGCTTATGTTCCCTCTCTAGGTGTCTTTCTCTCTCTCTGTCAAATAAATAAATAAATAAATAAATAAATAAATAAATAAATAAATATCTTAAAAAGAAATTAAAAAAATGACAGTGATATACTAATAAGTCAATAGACTTTTCTCAACAGAATGAAGTCACCTACATATTGATTTCTTCATTTAATTTCCCAGACAATTAATTTTTTATTTTAATCTCAGAAAAGAATATAATACTCCTTTTTAAAAAAAATTCACATTTTTTAAAAAGATTTTATTTATTTATTTGACAGAGAGAGAGATCACAAGTAGGCAGAGAGGCAGGCAGAGAGAGAGGAGGAAGCAGGCTACTGCCTAGCAGAGAGCCCAATGCTGGCCTGGATCTCAGGACCCTAAAATCATCACCCAAGCCAAAAGCAGAAGCTTTAACCCACTGAGACACCCAGGTGCCCAAGAGTATTATAATCCTTAGGAAATTCAAAATAATTGTGACAAAGAATTCCTCAGTACAAATTCTAAGTTACTTCTTCCTTGTCTGTTCTCTGACCTAAAACTGGAACACAGGTAATGCTTTGCCTACTTAAGTATAACTTTATACAACCTTAAAAGTGTATTCATGCAAGAGAAAAATGTCTTTCCTGTTTTTGACTAATGCCTGAAGCAAGAACAGTGAAACCTTATTCCTACTGCAGACCTCTAATGATACTTCAAAGACTTAGAAAACACCCAAAGGCTGTTCAGAAGCGCCTCTTCTTCCATGTTAAGGCCTGGCTAACACAACAGATGGGTTCAGTCATTTTGTATAAGCAGCTTCCTTCTGTGAGATATTTTGCGTCATATACATTTACTATTCAATAGTAGCTTTAAATTTTTTTTTAAGAATAATTGAAGAACAAAAAGGAAAACCATATTTTTTCTTAAAACATTTTCCTAAGTATCTTTGAATAATCAACTTTTTTTTTTTTAATTTTATTTATTTGAGAGAGAGAGCAAAAGCAGGTGAAGCAAACACTCTCTCGTGAGCAGGAAGCCCTATAAGAGTCTTGATTCTAGAACTCTGATGTAGGGCTCCATCCCAGAACTCTGGGATCCTGACCTGAGCTGAAGGCAGATGCTAACCAATTGAGCCACCCAGGAGACCCAGCATGTTTTGTTTTGTTTTGCTTTTTTTCTATAAAATAAAATAATTTGGACAAAATTCTAACAGTACATTCTGTTATATTTTAATCACACTTTACAATCCCAAGTATCTATCAAAATAAACACTTTCATTTCTGCTAGCTATCAATTATATCAGATTCAAAGTGTATTAATTCAAAGTTACATAAAAATATATTTAAAAACCATAATTCTGGCACCAAATATGACATTCAAACGATAGAATGACACTTTTATATAACTGAATTTATAGCAAAGAAACAGCTAAAAAACAGCATAAAATCAGATATATTTCTGAGCATGGTAAAACTATTTCATCAAAAGCACTTCTGGCCACTTTTCATAACCATAGTCAAGAGCTCTTAACATTGGATTTTTCTCCCCACTGAACAATAGCACTAACACAGCAAGATTTCTAGCACAATCAGAGGAGGACTGATATTGTGGTCAGGTACATATAAATAAGCTATTTCGGATGTTTATGACTGATGGTACTGTGTTGCTAATTAAGAGAAAAGATGAAAGTGACCAAGAATGGAGGAATTTGAAAATCTGCAAGAGGAAGCAGGTACAAGATAGTCAGAAAACTGCTGCTGGGAGGATCTTTATTTTTCCCTTCTGTTTAATTATTATCTGATTCCTCTGTATGTTTCCAATAAAGTCATATTTTTTAATTTAATAAAATTTTCCAGCTTGATTCAAGTATGATTGACAGATAAAAGTTTGTACATATTAAAAATGTGCAACAATGGTGTTTTAATATATGTAGACAGGATCACCATAATCAAGCTAATTAAACAACTATCACAAAATCATATTAGTTTGAAAATTAAATCTCATATTCATGCCTTTAAAATAGTTTCACAGGTGAAGATGATATTTGAATAAGTGAGTAGGGAAAATCTATCCAGTGAATTTTTTAGAATCATTAGGAAACTGGACTGGAGAGAAAAAAGGAAATCCATTGAAAGTTTCATGTATTTCCAACATTTCTTCAAAATGATGTTAAAAATATTTGTATATTTTACTGGTGAGATTTTTTTAATCAGTTCAGTGATTGCTACTTAATGTAGCAGGAGTTAAAATTTATAATCTATTTCTGTACAATTCTTTAATCCAAGAGAGATTAATACATATTTCTTTCTACCAGATTTATTTAACTTTTACAGTAAATATCAAGTAGATTAATGTGCTTAGTCTTAAAGTAAATAAAAATATAATTCATAAAAAAATTAATGCTAAGTTATGAACACTCATTTTGTAGTACTCTTCATCAGTTTACACACACACACACACACATAAACACTCACACACAGAAACACAGTTGGAAAGAAAATAGCTATTTCCCATAAGCTTGTGACAGAGATAGATCATTGTTTAAGGCAAAGTATATTAACTAGCTTAGCTAAAACACAAAATATAACAAAATAAATAATAAATATTCCATGGCTGTGGGAATCTATAAATGGAAAATTAAATAGTAAAGTTTTAATGTCTATGCACTCAAACCAATAGTGTCATTTTCCTTGAATGCAAGTAATAAAACTAAAATGAGTGAGTAATATTTGTGTTTAAATTAAAAGGAGTAGGGCAGAAATGATGAAGAATTTAGATTGATCAAAACAGTAACAACCAAAACCAGCTTTTGCACTCTATTAATTCTGTATTGTATTTAGCATCTACATATTTTGGGTAAAATAACTTTTTTTTTTTTTTTTAAGAAGAAGAAGAAGAAAAATCCCTTCAGAAAAGAAGAAAGTTGTGCTGAGCTGGTCAACATTACTTTTCTTTCCTAGGTTGTCCATTCTCACTGAGTAATAGTTTCTAAGAACTTATTTCTCCAATCTTTGTCCATATAAACAATGGTTCTACTAACTTAGAAAAACATTTTTAAAGAAAGCTTGTGGTAATAAATGAGCATATTTTTTTGAACTGTAATGAAAAAAGAAACGTTTTCTTTTCAAATGCCTTTGTCTTCCTAGTAACCCTTATACATTAAATACAATATTGTGTTCCATGGTTAACCACTTTCTGATACTCATAACATAAGCTATTTTTCTCTCTAATTTTTTCTGTATCAGCACACATGAAAAATTATATGTACTTTAAAATCCTAATTAAAATAGTAGAGAAAGATAATTTGTCCTTAAATTGTTTAATGTGGAAATTACAATACAAAATTAGCAGAGTAAAAATCTATACACACACTAAGCTTTCTACTGAGTAATGAGATTTTTGAATGTTTGATTTACCTATTTACCTTTCTCCCCAAAACATGTGAAAATAAATTGTTGATAAGGTTTTTAATTTCCTGCTATTTGCACCAGTGAAATTTCCTTAGAAAAGCATAGAATATTCAAAAAAATAATTATTGAGAACTGGAAAAATATTTATTTAAATTTATTAAGTTAATAGTATCTATATTCAGATTACCATAGACAGTATTCTTACCTCTCAAAAACAAGCATGGTTTTTCCAAATACCATCAAATCATAAAACACTCTAGATTCTGTACAAACACAAGTGCAGAAGGTGTGGCATTTTCAAAGAAAAACTTGGCCAAAGTGACTTAAAATTTTTGGAGACTTAAAAAAATTTTGTGTTAAAATTTATATGTACAGAAAGAAAGAAGGAATGAGGGGGTGGAACATAATGATTGGTCAACTATCAGGCCATCGAATCATTGGTTTCTCTATCAAGCTAAGTTTGGTCATAGAATTGTGACTTAACTCGATGTGAACAAAGCTAAGTTCTAGTGTTGGTAAAAGCTGTGGGCAATCATTTAAGTAAGTTATCAGGTTGCTAATTATTGTTTGTTTCCTGGGCATTTGCTTAGTAATGAAAAATTATAAGAACATTTTTAATCTCATGTATTTGATTGCCAAAAAAAATGGGAGCAACGGAAGCGCTGAGGATAAAAGATATACAGTTGTTGAGGGAAAAACAGACAAAAATGTTAATTACGAGGAAAAAGGAAAATATTATATATTCATACATATTGAAATAACTAGACACAGAACAGTAAGAAAAATTCTGCAAGACAAAGAGCAAGTTCTGCAGCATGTGAAAAGTATGGGTCTTATGTAATGTTCAATGGACCCTCAGCAAATATAGAAGAAAGTAAATCCTCAAATGGAAAATCTTTCCATATGTATTTAGAAGTTCAGATCAATGTCAGATGTCTACTATACAAATGTTAATGCAAAAGAAGGCTAAAACAATAAGATCTGTTCTATTTAAAAAACAAGGATGATAAAAGTCTACACATCTTTATGTTTCTGAACTGAATTTGGAAAGATTTATTTTTTTCTTCCAGGAAGGATCAGATTTCAGTGCCATTCACAAGTGCACGCTTTTCCTAGTTAACTGCGTAGTGAAGGCTGCCAAAAGGAGAGTTGGGAGGAGAGAGAGACTTGTTTAAAGGAAACCATGAATCAGTATGAATAACTACCATGCAAATTTGCTTGAAAATAGGGGCAATCAGAGTGAATTCCTGAACAGTGCTCTGCTAGTCTGGCACTGAAAGAAAGACCTCTCAGAAAACAGCAAAGGGGAATTTCTATACCAAAGGCAGATCTTTACTGCTTTGCCTAACTTTGGCAGATTCCACAGCATTAATTTCTGTGCTGCTATTTCTGAACCTTTCTTTATCCTGTTCTTTAATTTCTTTTCCTTCAGAATGGAAGAAAAGGAAAAAGCAGTATAAAACACCCTATGGTTCTAAACATTCTGTGGTAGTTGTTCTATTTTCTCCAATTCGTGAAAGACTAATAAAAAGAAAAACATGCACTTCGTTTTAGAATCATTGATGAAATGTTAATGCTGATTAGTGTGTCACAAGAAGATTGTATTTTTAACTAATCACGTATGCTGCTTAATTTATGTTGGGAGAGCTTGAAGGGAGCCAAGTAATTAATGGGTCTTGGAAATGTTTAATTAAAATTTTAATCAACATAAAAGGTGCATAAAACACAATTATTTTAGCCAAATATGATTCTATCAAAGTATATCAGCTATAAACGAAAAAGTATGCTAAATAAATACACACACACACACACACCACTATTAGTTGATTTATAATATGTCACCTATCCACTTTATCAAACTTGATTAGTAATAAATGAAAATTTTCTTTCCATTTCAAGACATGGAAGCATGTTGATATACATGAAATCATTACTTTCTTCCTTTCAATCTGATTAACTGCTCAGTACATGAAAATGCATAACCCCAAGAGTTTATTTGCTATCGCACTGGAGCAATAAATATCATACACTTTATAAATATCATTGTTTTATTAGGGTATGATGTAAATCAGTGTAACCAACAAAGGACCGATAGAAAGAAATGATAACCTTAAAACTGACCTTCAGAATGTACTAATATTGTTATTCTTAGAGGTAGGAAAAACAGACATTTTGATAAGGTGCAGGTACTTTAATTTGTGAACCCATTTCTTCACCAAGAATAGAAGCGGGAGGAGTACACTGGGAGTTACATGAAGAAATTGCACTATGTTTGCTTAATGGAATGGAGTCTGGTATTAGCTTGCCCAGCTCGTATGCTGGATCATCTGCTTACAAGCTCTGTGACATAGGCAAGTTACCTAAACTCACTGTCCTCTACTGTTAAATGGGGAAAACAATATGCCTATATTATGGGGTCATTATGAGAATTGAAAGGTTTATTTTTTGAAAGCAGTATAGCAAATATGCTATAGGTTATATGTAAATAATGATGTACTTCCCCCTATTTCTTGTACTGTTGAAATATTTTATCTTTGACTTAAGAATATATTCTATTTTTGTGGGGCACCTGGGTGGCTCAGGAGTTAAGCTTCTGCATTCAGCTCAGGTCAAGATCCCAGGGTCCCTGGATTGAGCCCCACATCTGGTGATCTGCTTGGCAGGAAGCTTACTTCTCCCTCTCTCACTCCCCCTGCTTGTGTTCCCTCTCTGGCTGTGTTTCTCTCTGTCAAATAAATAAAATCTTAAAAAAAAAAAAAAAAGAGAAATATATTCTATTTTTGTGAGCTAATATTTTCTTAAGAATCATTTTTTTAAAAGACATTTATTTATTTGGAGTGGTGGAGTGGCAGAGGTAGAGGAGAGAGATAACCTTAAGTAGACTCTGTCTGGGCATGGAGCGAGCACCACTGGGGGCTGGATTCTATGACCCTGACCCTGACCAGATCCTGATCTCAGGATCTGAGCCTCAAACCAAAGGTCAGATGCTTAACTGACTGTGCCACCCAGGCACCCGAAGAATTATTTTTAAATATGACTGCACTACCCAGGCACACCCTAAGTATCATTTTTAAATATATATCCAAGAAAAAGATTCAAGAACTCGTACTTTCAAATCAATACATTTTTTTCTATGTGCATTATTACTTTTCTGTTCAATGAGGAGTCTCATAACTTAAAGTAGTCCTTTTCTAAGCATTGCTTAGCATATATACATTGGGATTAGCATATATAAATTATTAAAACTATAGATACTTTAGCCTACATGTATTTCATCAGGGAGCCTAAATTTTTTTGAAATGCCAATGCAATATACAAGCGTATGCAACTTAGATTCATTTGTGAGGAGAGTTCCTTAAGAGTAACCTTCTTATATTAGTTCCTTATAATATAATAAATGACAATATAAACTTTCATTGTAAGGAATTTTTTCACTTTAAAATTTTTCCTTCCAATTATTTTATCTTAAAAATGCTTGAAGCAATAAATGGTTTAATATTAAGAAATTTTAATGTCCCTTCAATGCATAGATAATTAAATAAAATATGTTTATTCTGATATTAAAGCCTCCCAAATATCGCACCAACACAACTTTCTAAACATAGAGTCTCATTGTCTTACACAGAGTACCATCAAACTAGACCATTTTAAGTTCCTTGCACACACTACTTCTCTGCTTTTACTTAGTGTATTACCACAATCTGGCATGTTCTTTCCAATCTTAAGATGTCTAGATTCTAGCTTTATTTCATGACCTCATTCAAATACAATCTCCTTCATAAAACCTTTTGATTCTCTCATCTGGAAATAATTGCTATTGCTTCTTAATGTCCGCATTAATTTATTAATCACCTTAATAGAACTACTTATAACTTTATCTTCTAGTTGTTTGTGCACACATGTAATTTCTCCTATTAAATTTTATACTCACTGAAGGAAGAAATTATGATATATTTCTGTATTTCAAATATTGCCTGGAATAGCATCTTTCTAATAGTAAGTATTCCCAATTATTACAGACTAAATGTATGAACAGAAATAAGGCTAATGTAAATATCATCTCTACATGACTTTGTTCATTTACTTAATCAGCCATTTACTGATAAGATTTATTTATGCCTATTTTACTCTATCCAGGATATGAGATTAATATTAATATTACTGTCAAGTGAATTTACATCTGCTTTAATATGAATTTAAAGATAAATTTATTTTTCCAAATATTTAAACACTTTTTTCATTATTTTTAAATGTCTGTGCCATACAATGAAGTGCTATGAATTTTCACACCTGGTTTTTCATGAAACTAGAAATCAGTCACATTCCACATTCTAAAACCTGAAAACAAGGTAAACAAGGGAAGCATAATCAGAAATCTGAATTATCATAGTTTTTGTCTGTGGAGATTATATAGGGGCTAATTATGTACTATACATATTCAAGGAATATAATAATCATGTTCTACACTTAGTTTGGTTCCTGATTCATATTGGATCTAGGAACTAAGTAAGAGAAATAATACATCTCACTAATGGGCTTCAATTCAAATTTTCTGATCTAACATTCACAAATTATATCCAACCACTACAATGAAAATTAAAGAAAAAGCAAAACAGCACTTTAAAAAATTAAGCCAGGGGTGCCTGGGTGGCTCAGTTGGTTAGGCGACTGCCTTTGGCTCAGGTCATGATTCCGGAGTCTGGGGATTGAGCCCCACATCGGGCTCCCTGCTTGGAGGGAAGCCTGCTTCTCCCTCTCTCGCTCCCCCTGCTTGTGTTCCCTCTCTGGCTGTGTTTCTCTCTGTCAAATAAATAAATAAAATCTTTAAAAAATAAAATTAAGCCAGATTTATGGGAAATTACCTTTCCAATTTTCCTCAATTGTAATATATAATGTATAACCACTGCTCTCCAGGGGATTTTCATATGTCTTAAAATATTTATAAATATTTCCATTTTATCAATTGCACAATGGAACTATGAATGATTAGCTGGAGATCAGATCATCTCTTCTAATGACCAAATCTTGTTACTTCTCTCATGCAGGAGGATATTTTAAAAGGGAAATATATAGCCTAATAATATATATTTTGCTTATGTTATTTACCACAACAAATTTTCCAAATATAGGAAAAATAAAATAAAAACCCAAATTTATCTGTGTATGCATTTATAGTCTCTCTTTTGTTGGAGTGGGAATCAAAGAAATACTAGACCACTAGAGTCAAAATTGAGGACTTAGAAATTATGAAAATCTAAGGAAGAAGCAATTTAAATTAGCAAAATCAAAAGAAGAATCAATGAAGGTAAAATATGTTTATCCAATCCAGCATGGATAGAATACACACACCAAAAAAATAAAGGTGGTTTGGGGCTTCTGGGTGGCTCAGTTGGTCAAGCCTCTGCCTTCAGTTCAGGTCATGATTACAGGGTCCTGGGATCAAGTGTCTTGTCTGGGTCCAGGCTCAGTAGGGAGTCTGCCTCTCTCTCTCCCTCTGTGCTCTCTCACTGTCTCTCAAATAAATAAATACAAATATTTAAAAAAAATAAATAAAAAAAAAGTTAAGGTGGGAGTGGGCTTTGTATCTGGAGCTAATGTTATGAATAGAAAAACCTACTAAAGTCATATTTTAAAATAATCCACCCTCCACATGGAATTCTCTTTGACCTTCAGCCTGAGAAATTTGAAAATAATATATTCTTGAACTTTATTTCAAGTTTTATTGTTTGTTGCACTGTTTTGAAAATAAACATGATTTTTTTTTTAAATATACACACATACATTTACATAGATCCTGGTAAATGGGGATAAATTTAGCAAGATTAAGTATGTATGTGATACAAAATTTAATACTATGTAACCTATTTGCAAAATAAATTATATTTTATATTACATCCACATTACCAAATATGAGTTTAACTACCCAATTAGAGATAGCCAGACAGTTTGAATCTCAGTTCCATCATTAACTATATTACTAAAAAATTACTAGTTTCCTTATGCCTCAGTTTTGTTAGCTTTAGGTGAAAACTCCATTTGGGATGCTCGAGAATTAAATAAGTACTGAATGTAAATTATTTAGCCTTGTGTCTGGAATATACTAATATTCAATGACTTTCAGTTATAAATAATGACTTTTCAAGGTCAACAGCTATATTGAGTTTATATTGAGTTTATACACAATGAAAGTGCATTTAAATATTTTTAATAATATCCAGGTATTTGAAATATAATATAGTATTAGTCATTATCTTCACAGTTAGGTTAAAAAAAAATAAACTTCTAGGTGTTTACACAAACTTTTTCAAATAACTTGCATTTGATACCTGGAATTAGTTACTTAAACTAAATATATGTTTCTCTCATTGTCTGTAATAGTAATGGTAGAAGAGGTGTGTGAGCATGGATGTGTTGTGTTTGTATAAGTATGCACATTTGTGTTGTGTGCCTATTTGAGATCAAAGAAGGGAAGTGAAGAATTAGGTGATACCACACTGATGTTTTATTGTAGATAGTATTTTCCTTGATTTTGTTCTCAGATTTCATATGTAACCATTCACAATAAGTATCAATGTCACATAATCTATGTATGATAAAATATCAATAAACGTGGGGGGAAACAATTAATATTTACTATAAACTTTCACATGATCTCTACACTTTCAGCTATTTATTATAAATATCTCTGAAATGCTATAGCATATTACTGCATTTTAACATTTTGAGATTTGCATTAATTTATTAACAAATCAATATAGCAATAAAAGATGTACTGCAAATTTATATCTAGTGATCAAGACTAAATAAAGTAAGGCTAATAACTAGATAGTTTGTGGTGAAAATTTTAAGTGAGGAATAGATTTAGTCATAATGAGTCATATTTTATCAATATATCACTATATTCTTACTTGACTATACAATTTTGTTGTTTTTGTTTTTATGTTTGTTTTATGTTTGTATGTTTGTTTTTCTGTAATTTATTCATAAATATCAAAACTATCACTGTAACTGATAGTTATTTGCACAGAAAAGTTATATCTTTATAAATCTAAATACATAATATTACCATTCTTTCAAAGGACTTCCAATTTGCTATCACTAACATATTTTTAATATATAGGCTTACTGAACATATAGCAGATAAATTAATGATTCCTTCGACATCGTCTTGTGCCATTTTTAAAAGTATTTGTTTTACTCTATTCTTCATATAAAAATTTCATTAAAATTCATCACAAAATAGCAGATTAATGGAGGAGATGGAAAATAAAGGCCATTAGTGAAACTTTCTAACTCCAAGTCAGACTGTCATAAAAGATATATAAAGTTTACAGCTTCAGACACAAATGGCACATTTAATGGTTTGGACAAAACTTCACTGACAGCTTTAAAAAGTATCTACTTTTTTAAGGAGGCAGATAGAATCTTAAGTTTTAGAATATGAACATAAAAATCTTATGAAATACAAGAAGGGACAAAATGAGAACAAAAACTAATGACATATTATCATATAAGAAACTGAGGTCAGGTCCATAGAGATACAGTGACAGAATATAATGGATCTCGTATCATTATGCAGGCAGCCAAGTAGATCATAGCTGTACTGGAAGAATGAAGCACAAGCACACCAAGATAATAAGATAGTTTGACAGACAGATAGATAAATTGTAAAATTTATGCATATTCATCCACATAACAAGGCAACTGGAGAAGTTCTGGCCTTTTAAGACTAAATCATCTCTGTTGATTTTGGAATCATTTTTGATAACTAATATAGCACAATGGTTAATGGAATGCTCCTGAAGCAAAATGGCAAGGGTTCAATTTCTGATGTCTCTATTTACTAGTTGTATGTAAGTAACTTCAATACGTAATATGTCACTGTTTCCCTCAATAAAACAGGAGTGATCTGGATAATGATGAAGTGTTTATTAAGTGCTTAGAGCAGTTGGAGTATTTTGTAAGCACACCATAAATGTTGACTACTTTGTTGATTACCAATTTCTGCAAAGAAATTTGGTGGCTGGGAACAATAGTGATTTACTATTTCTCACAATTATAAGCATTGTCTGAGTGATTCTTCTGTTGTTCTTTATGGTCTTGGCTACATTTATCTTGCAGAACTGCTAGGCACTAGGCTTGTCCCAGATTGCCTCATTCCCAAGTTAGGGCTTCACATGTGAAGGCTGGAGCCCTCTTTCTCCAAGTGCTTTCACATCCTCAAGAAAGCTAGAACAGACTTCCTCAAAACATGATAGTCTCAGTTTCCAAGAGGGTGGGAGAGAAAACCGTACATCTTTAGAGGCTGTGGCAACAGATATTACACATCACTGCTAGCTGTATTCTTTAGTCAACAAAAATTCCAAACCAACCCAGATATTAAGGCTGGAGAAATAGACTTATTTTTGATTGGCGGAGGTTTAAGAATTTGTGGCTATGTTTTTATATCTTACCACAGCTGTTATTTTTATTCTGGAAATTAGAAGCTTAAACAGAAATCTCCATGCTTACATATAGAAAGAATAAAAAAAAAACCTTATCCAGATTTCTAAAAAATTTATAATAACTGTAATCTTGAGAATATAAATTTATACTTAATATCTATTAACCATAAGAAAATAATAAACATTTTCCCAAAAATTCAGTGAATAGTACACAAAGATAGTATCATTTTGTATTTTTATTGTTGAAGTTGTAACTAGTATTTACTGTTTGACACAAAGAACTCATATTTGCAAATAAACTGAACAATACTGGTAACACTTCTTATAATGAACATAAGATCTCTCTGTCACTAACAATACATGTGTTCTTGTGTAATGTACAGTTTACTGATTCCATAGCCCCAGCAAAGCCATTAGAAAGTCATTCAACACAGTTAAATCTTTACTTGGCCATGTAATAGTGACATTAACAAGCAAGGAAGTCATGGTTTCAGTGATATCTGTAAATCTTTCTGGCCAAACTGGACTTTATTTAATATGTCACAGTCATGAGTTTGAAACAATTCTATGAAAGTTATAAGAAGACTCACTGCTGTTACTAAAGAACCTTCAAAGTAACAGGAAGCTCTTTAAATCAGTATTTGCACCACCAGAAAGGAAGAACATCAAAGATAACAGCAGGGTGAAATGTGAAGAGCACTGGATAGGGATTCCAGACAGCTGTGCTGCAGCACTGGACCTTCCCATGACTGAGTAGCCTTTGACAATTACTTCGTTGTCTACAGTTCTCATTTAAACATAAATCATTCACATGTTGTCCAAAGTCACTGTCTAAAACTAAATAATACAAAAACCTTTGTGGAATTTTTCTCTTGTTGTTTAGTTATTTATGTTATGTGAACATTTTTCTCTCAGCATAGGTAGATGCTTAAGATTCAGTACTTTGCCAGATATAGATGCTTATGTGCACAGAGATTATTTTTAAAAATGCATTTATTTATTTGAGAAAGAGAGCAAACAGGTGTGCACACATGAGCAGGGAGAGGGGCAGGGGGAAAGGGTGGGACAGAAGCAGACTCCCCACTGAGCATGGAGCCAACCTGAGACTTAATCCCACAACCCTGAGATCTTGACCTGAGCTGAAATCAAGAGTTGGGCACTTAACCAACTGAGCCATCCAGGAGTCCCTGCACAGAGATTTTTGAGAAAGAATAAAAAAGCTGTGGTCACAACTCATAAAACAAACATCAAAGGTGACTTAGCAAATTAGTGCAAAATCTTTCCTAACTCTTAAATTTAAAATCTATCTATAAATTTCTACTTCCCTAATTAAGGTTAAACAAATGATCTTTATTCTATTTATTTTTGTAAAAACACAGAAAAAAATCCTACACCCATTAAAGACTATAACAATATGAAATGTAATTTTACTCATGAACCTCATAAAGCTTTGTCTTTCACCTATTTGAAGAACAAAACTAGTTTCAGAGTATCATGAAAAGTATGAAAGAAACTCCAGGCATGCACTAAATAAAATAATAAGTACTTAAAAATGCACAGCATATGCATTGTGCAAGTGCACTGATTGGCCTTAATTTTATTCTTTATAAATAATTGCTTCAAAACTCATCAGTTTGCCTATATGTGGATTATTTTCTATGTTTTTTTTTTTTTTTCCTATTCAGAAACAATTTTAAACAACTGGCAGGCCTACAAATTGAAAGGAGAGAAGATATGTGAATTCTCCCTCAAGGAACTGATAACAACACAAAGGACAAGCAGGCACTTTTATTTTAAGGCACTCAATTAACCTAACCTAAATAGATAATAATTTACACAATCTTACAAAGAACTTAAAAAAAAACCCCAAAACTGTGATAGTTTTACCCAACAATGGTTTTGATGTACATCTTTGAAATAATTTAATTCTACAGTTGAATAATGCACACACAATGTACTACAACTGTACTTTTAGTATTTTAAGAGAAAATCAGGCAGGATTATTTAAAATGAAGTAATAATGACCATATGTTGACAAAATTAGGGAAATTCCTCTGAAAACCAAAGTTGTTTTTGGGTACCTGAAGAGTCAGGAAGAATTTAGAGATTGATCTTCTATTGATAAAATGACCTTTAAAAAATAATTGCTGATTTTAAAAATTAATGACATTTCAATAAATTACATTCATTTATTTAGTCATTTAAACTACTTATGAACACCTATTATATCTTAGAGCCATTCTAGACACTGAGGGATCAGTTCTGAATAAAGGATGTGTAATCTCTGCCCACAAGGAACTTAGAGCATAGCGGGAGAGACAGATGAGAAAGCAAATTATAACACACTTGATGTGAGTGAGGAAAGTGCCCAAACCCAGAAGTAAGGTCTCATCTCAGATTTAATGATTCAAAGATAGCTTCCTGAATGAAGTAACTTTCAGTGGGAAAAAAAGATGGAGTAAGAGCTAATTGATCAAAAAGTGGAGGTAATAGGAAGCTAGGGGATGTCTCTCATGTGGAGTCTCATGCTGTCCAATTATGTCATGACATTTTTTTTAAAGCAAGATAAACAAATAATTAGAGCATTAAGAAGAGGTAACAAGCTTTGAATAACACAACAGACCAGATGGATCTCATAGATATATTCAGAACATTCCACCCTAAAACAACAGAATACTCATTCTTCTTGAGTGCACATGGAACTTTCTCCTGAATAGACCACATACTAGGTCACGAATCCTCATTCTTCTTGAGTGCACACGGAACTTTCTCCAGAATAGACCGCATACTAGGTCACAAATCAGGGCTCAACCAATACCAAAAGACTGAGATTATTTCCTGCATATTCTCTGATCACAATGCCTTGCAACTGGAACTCAACCACAAGAAAAAGTTTGGAAGGATTTCAAACACTTGGAAGCTAAAGAATATCCTGCCCAAGAATGTTTGGATCAACCGTAAATCAAAGAAGGACTTAAAGATTTCATGGAAACTAATGAGAATGAAGATACATTGATCCAAAACCTATGGGATACGGTAAAGGCAGTCCTAAGGGGAAAATACATAGTCATTCAAGCCTCACTCAAAAAAATTGAAAAATCCAAAATACACCAGCCCTCTTTATACCTTAAAGAACTGGAAAATTAACAACAAATTAAGCCAACCCTACACACAAGGGCAATAATTAAGATTAGAGCAGAGATCAAAGAATTAGAAACTAGAGATTCAGTGGAACACATCAACAAAACTAGATGGTTCTTTGAAAGAATTAATAAGATCAATAAACCATTGACCAAAAGAATCCAAAAGAAAAGGGAGAGGACTAAAATTAATAAAATTATGAATGGAAGGGGAGAGATCATGACTAATATTAAGGAAATAGAAATAATCATCAGAAAGTATTATCAATAATTATATGCCAATAAGTTAAACAACCTAGAAGATATGGGCGCATTCCTGGAAACCTACAAACTTCTAAAACTGAAACAGGAAGAAACTGACAACCTGAATAGACCAATATCTAGTAATGAGATTGAAGCAGTGATCAAAAACCTCCCACAAAACAAGAGCCCAGGATCTGACAGATTCCTTGGGGAGTTCTACCAAATAGTCAAAGAAGAAATAATACTCATTTTCCAGAAGCTTTTTCATAAAAAAAGAAACAGAAGGAAAACTTCCAGATTCTTTCTATGAAGCCAGCATTACTTTAACCCCCAAACCAGGCAAAGACCCCATGAAAAAGGAGAATTTCACATCAATATCCTTGATGAATATGGATGTTAAGATTCTCAACAAGATCCTAGCTAATAGGATTCAACAGTGCATTAAAAAGGTTTTACCCCTGGGATGCAAGTGTGGTTCAATATTCACAAATCAATCCATGTGATAGAATAAATCAGTAAGAGAAGAGAGAATAACCACATGGTCCTCTCAATTGATGGAGGAAAAAAATAAAACAAAAAACATTTGACAAAATACAGTGTCTGTTCCTGATGAAAACTCTTCAAAGTATACGTATAGAGGAAATATTACTCAACCTCATAAAACCTACCTACAAAAAACCCACAGTGAATGTGATTCCCAATGGGGAAAGGCTGACAGTCTTCCCATTGAGATCAGGAATAAGACAAGGATACCCACTCTCACCACTATTGTTCAACATAGTGTTAGAAGTCCTAGGAACAGCAACCAGACAATAAAAAGAAATAAAAGGCATTTAAATTGGCAATGAAGAAGTCAAACTCTCTCTTTACAGATGAAATGATACTTTATATGGGAAACCCAAAAGACTCCACCCCCAAACTACTAGAACTCATACAACAATTCAGTAATGTGGAAGCATATAAAACCAATGCACAGAAATCCCTTATGTTCTTATATACTAAGAATGAAAATATAGAAAGCGAAATTAGAGAATCAATTCCATTTACTATAGCACCAAAAACCATAAGCTACCTTGGAATAAACCTAGCCAAAGAAGTAAAGGATCTGTACTTCAGGAACTACAGAACACTCATGAAAGAAATTGAAGAAGACAAAAATATGGAAGAGCATTCCATGCTCATGGATCAGAAGAATAAACATTGTTAAAATGTCTATATGGCCCAGAGCAATTTATACTTTCAATGTCATCCTGATCAAAATTCCACCCACATTTTTCAAAGTGCTGGAACAAACAATCCTAAAATTTATATGAAACCAAAAAAGACCCCAAATTGCTAAGGAAATGTTGAAAAAGAAAAACAAAGCTGGAGCATCATGTTACCTGATTTCAAGCTTTGTAATAAAGCTGTGATCACCAGGACAGCACAGTACTGACACAAAAACAGACACATAGACCAATGAAACAGAGTAGAAAGTAGAGATGTGGACCCACCACTCTATGGTCAAATACTCTTCAACAGAGCAGGAAAAAATGTCCAGTGGAAAAAAGGCAGTATCTTCAATAAATGGTGTTGGAAAAATTGGACAGCTACATATAGAAGCGACCATTCTCTTATGGCATACACAAAGATAAAACTTGAAATGGATAGGAAAGACCTCAACATGAGGCAGGAATCTATCAAAAGCCTAGATGAAAACATAGGCAGTAACCTCTTTAACATTGGCCATGGCAACTTCTTTCAAGAAATGTCTCCAAAGCAAAGTAAACAAAAAAGAAAATAAACTTTTGGGACTTCATCAAAATAAAAAGCTGCACAGCAAAGGAAACAGTCAACAAAACAAAAAGGCAACACAAGGAATGGGAGAGGATATTTTCAAATGACACTAAAGACAAAGGGCTGATATCCAAGATCTATCAAGAACTCCTCAAACTCAACAACCAAAAAACCAAAAAAAAGATTACCACATCAAAAACTGGGCAGAAGACACGAACAGACACTTTTCCATAAAGGACAAACAGATGGCTAACAGACATCTGGAAAAAATGTTCATCATCATTAGCCATCTGGGAAATTCACATCAAAACCACATTGAGATACCACCTTATATCAGTCAGAATGGCCAAAATTAACGACAGGAAACAACAAGTATTGGAGAGACTGTGGAGAAAGGGAAACCCTCTTACACTGTTGGTGGAAATGCAAGTTGGTACAGCCACTTTGGAAAGCAGTGTGGAGATTCCCTAAAAAATTAAAAATAGAGCTACCTTATGACCCTGCCATTGTACTACTGGGTATTTACCCCAAAGATACAGATGTAGTGAAAAGAAGGGCCATATGTACCCCAATGTTCATAGCAGCAATGACCACAATCACAAAACTGTGGGAGGAGCCAAGGTGCCCTTCAACAGACGAATGGATAAAGAAAATATGGTCCATATATTCAAAGGAATATTATGCTTCCATCAGAAAGGATGAATATCCAACTTTTGTAGCAACATGGTTGGGATTGGAGGAGATTATGCTGAGTGAAGTAAACCAAGCAGAGAAAGTCAAGTATTATATGGTTTCACTTACTTGTGGAGCAAAAGGAGTGATGTGGAGGACAGTAGAAGGAAAGGATATGTGAACTGGGGTAAATCAGAGAGGGATATGAAACATGATAGACTTTGGACTCTGAGAAACAAACTGAGGGTTTTGGAAGGAAGAGGAGTGGGAGGATGGCTGAGACTGGTGGTGGGTATTAAGGGAATGTATTGCATGGAGTACTGGGTATGGGACATAAACAATGAATCTTGGATCACTGAAAAAATAAAATAAATTAAAAAAAGAAGTGGTAATTATTTCGCTTGATAAAATAATGTAACTTTGAATTTTCTAAGACAAATATCTATTTGTAAAAAGATATATTTCAAGAGGCTTAGTCATTCATTCACTCATTCTTCCAACATATAATTATTAAGTTCTTTCTATGTGCATGTACCTTTCTTGGCAAGAAATTATAGTAAGCTTTCTGCACTAAGGAAACTTACACTGTTAGGGTGAGGCAAAAAAAGATATACAAATTAAATAAATAATATAGTGTTAGAAAGTGATATGTGCTATGGGAATAGATATGTGGGATTAATAAAAAAGCTAGGGTGAGGGAAGTTGTGTGTCTCTGTATGGGCACATGTGTGCTTACAAGCATATGCATATGTTTTTAATAGGATGGTCACAGAAGAATTCTGAAAAGGTATTTAAGAAAAAAATGTGTTTATGAAACCAAAGTAAGAAAAAGTATGGCTATTTGGGGGAAGATGGTTTTAGGCAGAAGTCACAACAACTATGAAAGTCCTGAGGTTGGTACATGCCTGAAAAGCTCGGGGATTAACAAGGAAACAAGTGTACCTCCAAAGGGAGTGAATAAAAAAGTATTGGGAGATGAGATCATCTGACGAAGAAATAACAGTTTAGATCTATGTCTTTTTATGTTGAGCAAGATAGGGAGTCCTTAGAGGGCTTTGACAAAGGAAGTAATATCATTTGACATGTTTAAAAGATTCCTGTGGCTGCTATGTGGAAAATCAACTGTAGAGGTCTAAAAGGGAAAATAAATGGATTGATTAGGAGGCAATTGCCATAGTTTAGTTACAAAACAATGGTGGTTTGGATCACAGTGTCAGCAATGGAATGAGTGGGGAAAAGTGGAATTGTCCATTCATTTTTATATAGAATGAGTAGGATTTAGTGATGGTTGGATATGGGTGTGAGGGAGGAAAAACATCAAAAAAAACTCCAAGATTATGCAACTCCCAAACATTTCCTGATAATAAATGATTGCAAACAGAGATGTTTTGTACAGGTTGCTTCTCTTATTTAAGTTTCCTGTCATTAGAATCAGATACTTAGGATGGAGGCATCCTTTCTGTACCATTTCCCTTTCCTTCTAGGCAAACCATCCCAGTGTATTTGAGGTTATGGTTGTCTACATGGATTTTCCACACCTTTCTTACACTTGGGAACAGAAAGCCTAAAGGAGTCATGCAAATATGATGGCCCCATAACCACTAAGGGGCAAACAAAGTGGTTTATTTAAAAATATAAAAAAAGAGTTGGCACTAAAGCAGAGTAAAATTGACCCTCCCATTTGTTTCCCAGGGGACCACACCTACAACATACCTAACCATAAGTAAATGAATTTGTCTTCCACTCTGTGGGATAAACAAAAAGAATAGTTTAATGCCAGTCAGTCAGAACAACAGATTAGATTGTCAGAAAGCATTAAAGAGGTTGCATGCTTAGAAAGTAAGCCAGAGTCATTAATGTGATTACAGAATCTTTTTGACTGGATTAGGTTTTTGACTTGACCTATTTGGCTTTGACTTGGCTTCATGTTCTGTTTTTCTTGGAAACCTGACTTCTACAAAGAAACAAGCTACATGTTGAAAGACTACATGGAGAAAAGCCCAGTTATTCCAGCCAAGGCCTTCCTAAATAAGCCAGTCTGCTTATCTTCACATGTATAGGGCAGCTTAGCCAAAACCAACAAGAGTCACTCTAGTAGGCAGAATTATGGTCCTCAAAAGATGTCCATATCCGAATTCCCAGAACTTCTGAATATGTCACATTATATAACAAAGAGAAATTAAAATTACAGATGGAATTTAGATCACTAATCAGCAGATAAGGATATTATCTTGGGTTATCTGGGTGGGTTCAATGTAATCACAAGGGTGCATAAGAGTGAAGAGGGAGGGGGCGCCTGGGTAGCTCACTTGGTTAGGTGAGTGCCTTCAGCTCAGGTCATGATCCTGGAGTCCCAGGATCCCTGCATTGGGCTTTCTGCTCCACCGGAAGCCTGTTTCTCCCTTTCTCACTCCCCCTGCTTGTGTTCCCTCTCTAGCTGTGTTTCTCTCTGTCAAATAAATAAATGAAATCTTAAAAAAAAAAGAAAGAAAAGAAAAAAAAGAGTGAAGAGGGAGGCAGAGGGGAAGTGAGGGGAAGGGAATGCAAAAAGGGATTTAGCCACCTTTAAGGCTGGAGAGTGGCTGGAGAGTGGCCCACAAGCTGAAAAATGCAGGCATCCTCTAGGAGCTAGAAAGAGAAGGACATCAATTCTTTCCTAGGGCCTCCAAAAGAGAACATGGTTCTGTAGACATTTTAATTAAACCAATGAGACCCTGTTGGACTCTGACTTACAGAACTTAATGCTAATAAAATTGTGGTAAGTCACTAATTTTGTGTTAATTTGCTACAACAGCCATAGGAAACTCACAAGAGTCACCTATCCAACCTGTAGCTGTGTAGAGGGATGAGTAAGCACTCTGAGGGAAGATGAAACACCTAGCAGATATGTAGACTAATGAGAAAAAATAGTTATTTATTATGGGTGAAATAGATAAAGAAGATTAAGAATATACTTGTGATGAGTACTGAGTAATATATAGAACTGTCAAATCATCATATTGCAAATAATAACATAAAAATAGTAATTATTTGAAGTCACTGAAATTGGAGGAGTTTGTTACATACACATAGACAATCATGTTTGCGAAGTGAAATAACCTAATATTTTTTTTTTTTTAAGCTAGAAAAGAAAAGGCTCCAGGGCAGAACTTTGAGGACTAAAAATATACAAACTGATGGGTATAATAAAATAAATTATAAAATGAACTGCAAAAAAATAAAGATAAAAATAAATTTGTTTTTTAAAAAAGAAAGACTAGTTATTCCAGGAGTGGGGTGTTTCCTGAAGACATTTTAAATATTAATAGACAACCTTTCATAAATCATTTATGGATTAAAGAACAGAGAATACAGGCAAGAAAACGAACTGAGTTCTAATCCCCAAATACATTCCATCTACCCTCTATTGTTCACAGCTTCAGAGTTTTGATGAGACTGACTCTACACCTGGGTTGTCCTTGGGAGCATCATGGGTAGGTATAGGGGTATGAGTCAGTTGGCTTATTCCTAACCCCTCATCACAGTGATGGGTTCAATTCACTCTTTCAAACTGGAATGAAGTCCCAGACTTCTAGTTGATGGAAGAAGAAAGATTTTCTTTCTTTCTGGTATGATGTGCTATACATATATGAGGTCTGGAATTGCTACAACCATTTTGCTACCATGGGAAAATTCAATCCTGGGTCAAGGCAGATCCAGAGAAGGGTTAAGCACTACAAATCTTATAGAAATAGAGCCAAATCCATGACCAAACTATTCCTGAAACTGGTACTTTTCAGTGCTAAATATATTCCCTTTTTAAATACATTCTAGTTGAATTTATATTACTTGCAGCTTCCTGGCTCCTGTAGAGTCAGACAGCTAGGAATTTAAATTTCCAGTCTATTCATAGTATGTAAAATAGAGATACAATTTAAATACTTCAATGACGGGCGCCTGGGCGGCTCAGTTGGTTAAGCGACTGCCTTCGGCTCAGGTCATGATCCCGGAGACCCGGGATCGAGTCCCACATCGGGCTCCCTGCTCGGCGGGAAGCCTGCTTCTCCCTCTCTCACTCCCCCTGCCTGTGTTCCCTCTCTGGCTATGTTTCTCTCTGTCAAATAAATAAAATCTTAAAAAAAAAGAAAATACTTCAATGAATTGGTGTAAGGGATAAACAAGATAATGGGTTTTGTGTTATGTGTATTTTAGGAAATACTATGCAAGAAAAAATGGCTCTTATATAGGAGAATGAAAACAAACAAACAAACACATAAAAAAAACAACCTATGGTTGTATGAGATGAAATGTGAGACCCCTATAGTTTCTCAGAATCAAAGGTGAGTGTTGAATACAGGTGAGGGAGGTAAGAGCTATTGCATATCTATTTGGGAAAGAGGACCAATTTCAGGAATAAAAGATAAATTATGTTGCTATTCAAGTCTCACCAAAGATATTTGAGATATTTTGTGAAGAAATTTAGTTAATATAACCCTACAAAATTTGAACGACTCAGGGCACCTGGGTGGCTCAGTGGGTTAAAGCCTCTGCCTTCAGCTTTGGTCATGATCCTGAGGTCTTGGGATCGAAGCCCGCGTCGGTCTCTCTGCTTGGCAGGGATCCTGTTTCCTCCTCTCTCTCTGCCTGCCTCTCTGTCTACTTGTGATCTCTCTCTCTGTCAAATAAATAAATGAATAAAATCTTTTTTTTTTTTTTTTAAGATTTTATTTATTTAACAGAGAGAAACAGCCAGAGAGGGAACACAAGCAGGGGGAGTGAGAGAGGGAGAAGCAGGCTTCCCACCAAGCATGGAGTCCTATATGGGACTCGATTCCAGAAATCCGGGATCATGACCTGAGCTGAAGGCAGTTGCTTAACCAACTGAACCACCCAGGCACCCCAATAAATAAAATCTTTAAAAAAAAAATTGAACAACTCAGAATATGGAGATAAGTCTTTTTACTCTCATCATTATTGCCAACATCTTTAAAATAAGTGTAAAGAGTATTTTATCAAGAATTTTATGATGAATTCTGATTCAATATTAAAAAAAAAAAAAAGATTCACATTGCTAAGATAAAAACAAATAAGAAATCAAGGGAGGGTAAATTGTTGTTAAACCAGACTCTAGTTGTACCATTGAACCATTTTTTAACAAAACAAACAATAGTTGTTTTACAAAACAGTCATGGTTAGTCCTTATAAAAGTTCATACTATTTTGACCCAAGAACCCCATCTCATGTAGAATTAACTAGAAAAGACTGAGAAATTTTCTAAACACATTTATTTTCTCGTCTGTCTTATAATAACCAAGTTTGTGGATTCTCTTCTTCTTGATTAAAGACAGTACAGCAACATACGTGTTGGATTTTATCTTTAAAGAAGATAAATGGTAAGGCTAGAAATAATAACAGCACTTTAAAAAGTAAAAAGTCAGACTACATGATATTAAGGTCCCCTACAAAGTACATAAGTTGCGTTTCATAATTTTAGGGGGCAAGCCACTAATGTTTCCAGTCCTACACTCTAGAAAAAGAGACATAAATCCCATGAACCGAATGACTAGCTTCTTTTTGAAAGTATCAGTATCAGCATCACATTGGAAAATTAAAATTTTTCATCCAATCTTTAAATCTCTTTTTTCTTGCCCTCTTTTTTTTTTTAACATTTTATTTTTTTATTTGACAGAGAGAAACACAGCCAGAGAGGGAACCCAAGCTGGGGAAGTGAGAGAGGAAGAAACAGGCCTCCTGCAGAGCAGGGAGCCCGATATAGGGCCTGATCCCGGGACTCCAGGATCATGACCTGAGCTGAAGGCAGACATCAAACAACTGAGCCACCCAGGAACCCCTGAATCTTTTCATTCTCACACATATTTTTTTAATTGTATAAAGTGGACCAAAACAGAAATAAATAAATCACTAAGCTACCACCACAATTCCCATTACTACCAATAATAACATTGAAACACTACCAATTTCTCTTTACAGACAGGTTTTTTTTCTCCTAAAATAGAAGTATTTCCTTTTATATTCATAGCATATAGGGTTAGTTAAGTATAACTAATTAACAAGGGAAGCCTTGTTAATATGAGTAGACTGTTGATGAAAGAAACTGTAACCTAAAAGATTAATAATTTATAGAATAATGAGAGTTTCTACCTTCAAATATTGTTTCCTATTTTATTTGGGAAAAATAAAAATTATCTAAAAAAATAGAGACCCTCTATATTAATTATTTTTTCAAACTTTTTTCTTGAGTATGGTTGGCACTCAATGTTACATTAGTTTCAGGTGTATAACATTCTGATTCAGCGCCTCTGTATGTTATGCTCACCACAAGTATAGCTACCATCTGTCACTGTACCATGTTATTATAATATTATTAACTCTATTCCCTATAATATACCTTTTATATGCATTCCCATAATTTATTCATTCCATTACTGGAAAGCTGCATCTCTCACTTTTCTTTACCCATTTTGCTCATTTTTCCACCCATTTCCCTCTGTCAATAGAATAAACTGTGTATTTACAGACTTGTTTCTGCTTTTTGTGTATTCATTTGTTTTGTTTTTAGATTCCACATATGAGTGAAATCATATGATATTGAACTTTTCACTTAGCATAATACCCTCTAGGTCCATCCATGCTCTCTCAAATACCAAAATCTCATTTTTTATGGCTGTGTAATATTAGACACACACAAACACATATATCACCATTTTTATCCATTCATTTTTATTTTTTTATTTTTTTATTTTTATTTTTGGAGAGAGAGAGAACAAAAATAGAGTGGAAGGGTTAGAGGAAGAGGGAGAGAGGGAGATTCTTAAGCAGGATCTGTGACACAGGGCTCAATCTTATGACCCTGAGATCATGACCTGACCCAAAGTAAAGGGTCCAGTACTTAACTGATGGAGCCACCCAGGAGCCGCTATCCATCATCTATTTATGGACACTTAGGTTACTTCCATATCTTGGCTATATCCAAAGGAACACATATATCTTTTTGAATTACTGTTTTCATTTTCTTTGGGTAAATACCCAGTGGTGAAATTATTGGGTTATATGGTATTTCTATGTTTAATTTTTTGAGGACCCACCATACTGTTCCATAGTGGCTCTACCAATTTACTTTCCTATGAAGAGTGCACAAAACCAACACTTTTTATTTTTTGTCTTTTTTTAAGTCATTCTGACATGCATCTTAAAAAGGCAGATATAACTAAAGCAGAGAAACTGCACAGTTGTAACAATATTTCTTTATATTTGGTTCAGGCCACACGTCTGAAGGAAACCATTGCTTTATTCACAATTTAAGCATCAGTTTGCATTGCAGGTCATATCCGCAAGACTTCTAGGTTTGAAGATTAAATAAACTTGCCTCTCTTTTCTTATTACTGGGGGAACATTTGTAAAAAAAAAAGTAAGATAAAAAATAGGCACTTAAAGTATATTCTGTTTAATGAAAAACATTCACATCGTTAAGCTGGATGCTTGTTTTGATAAAAAAGGTATTGGTATCATTGTGTCAAGATACAAAATAGACAATTTAGTCTGACTGCAATCCAATGATATATCAAATGTACTGTTAATTATTAATAAAATTAGGTACAACAAAGTATATGAAAATGCTCCCCATAGTCAAATAATCTTAAGATATTTCTTTCCTCACTTCATTTTGTGTTAGAATTTCACTCAATAATAGACCATTATCAGTAAAGATCGATTATGCTATATTGGTGTTTACCAAAGAAGGCATGACCATTTAAACAGACATAAAAGCAGTTACAAAATGGTTTATCATCTATTTTTAGTAAATTCACCTGTATATCATGACTAAGTTGATTTGAATGAGTGCCTTTACAAATGTACATGTGATAAAGGAGGTAAAATAGGAAAAAAATAATGTGAAGTCAATAAGTCAATCCACATTGTCATTCAAAGATGAATCTGATGCTCTGACTGTTGAAATTAATACCCAGTTGTCATTAATTCCTTTCTAATTGCTTTACTTTATTAGACCTAATTCTAATTCTTAATTTTTCAGTGGGCAATTAAAATACTCTATGGATGAAGCATGTCTTCAACTCTATTTTGTCTTCAGAATGCTCAGGAGAGTAAGTGAATACAGGAGGTACTAATTACATACTTGGTGTTTGAATGCATGGTAGTTGATTTTGGGAAAATAAAATGAATAAGTTATTCCAATAAGCTGTGCAAAAAATGTTTCAGTATCCTAGGTAAACTTCATTTAGAATTTAATAGAGGACTCATGCATACCCTTAATTTAGGCATTATTTTACATCTGTGGTTTCACTATTATACTGCACTAAGCAGATTTACACGGTACCAGGCCACTGGGAAGGCTTTCTGAACTCTTCGCTCAAGGACTAGTAATAAAGGGCAATGGCACTTCAAAGTAAGGTTTTAATGAAACTGATATTCTATGCATATCAATTTATAGCATGCATCTTTAGGCAAATAAGTTCATAGCATCCGTACCAATGAAACAAATGACTGAATAGTTCAAATGCTGAGTTGCTCTGATTCTCAGCTGAGCCACAAGAACGTTTGATGGTTCAGAGAGGAAATGGATCATTGACCATATTTCTGTTGAATAGGAAATCAGTTTGCAACCAGAATTGACACAAAAGAGCAGATTTTAAAACCAGTTTGCAGGTAAGCAATGGGCAGAGTAAGAGTTTCCAGATTAGAGAAGAAGAATGGTGTTAACAAAATCATTGCTGGTATAAAAACAGACTGCCAGCGGATATTTTGTAGAGAGCTTTAGGGAAAAATAATACCAAACAAACCTGATTAAGGGGGTTCTTACTATTTGCCTAACGAGGAAGGTTAGGAAACAAATATCAGAACCTCTTGCAAGTATAATTTTTTTCTAGAAAAACATCTTGCAGCAGAATTAACTGCTAAACTTGTGAATTACTATTAGGGTTCTGCATCTGGATCCTTAAAAGTAGGTAAATGAGTAAAAGACACTCAACACAAACAAAAATTTGTCATAAAATTAATTGAGGGATTCCAAAAATCTTTAAAATACATTCCACATCAAGATCACTACCAGTAACTGGAATTACAACACTAATTTTAACCATACAGAAACCATCAAAACCATTCATTTATTGTTTCAAAAAACACAGGTGTTAGACACTATTGTGACCCTTAAGGAAAGATTCCAGAAAAACAGACAAGAGAAGAAACAGTTACTGTGCACTGTGCTCTGTGTTATGTGAGAGAGAGGCATATCTAAAGTGAAGAGCAAAGAAAGCTTCTCTCAAGGAAACAGCAATGTAAGCTGATCTGCAGCCTGAGCTAACTCAGATAAGGGTATAAGAAACAGGGCTTCAGGGGGAGGAATAACGTGTGCAATATTTCCTAGGGAGTCAGAGTATTGTGGCTCTAGGGTAAGAATTTCTTAGTTTAGGTTCCTATTCTCTCACTTACTAGATTTGTGACCTTGGGCAAATCACATCTTTAAACATCAGTTTCTTCATCCTAAAAATGGGGATAATAATAATAATACGTCATGAAAATATTGTCAGGATCAAAGAAGAAAATGAAGATAAAGTTCTTCACATGGTAATGTGCCCATCATAAGTGCTGAGACATGTTAGCCATCGCTGTGTCTCCCACTGTCACCCCAGCAGGTAGAAGGAAGAAAGAGAAGCAACAGAAGACTCTGGAGTCCCTTTGCAGAAACCAAGCCACTGAACCAAATAACTTTGATGGCCTCTGAAAATATTGCAACCCATCCACTTAATCCTTATTAAATAAACCAGAGATGGATTATGGACAAACTAATCACAGTCTCATGTTTAAACTATGTTTTCAAAATGGCAAATAGGCATAGAAACAAGCACAGTGTTTGCACCTCACTTAAGGCAAGTTTCAACGTAAATACAGAAGCTTCAGTTGGCAAAATTAGAAGCTTTTCATTAGTAGCCATAATACCAGTAATCCGTCACAGAAGCATCGGCATGACGCCAAAATAGAGACATCCATGATATGTAATTAAACAAAACATCTGTCTCATAGGTATCTCTGGAACTTTAATAATCTACCAATAATAATGTCAGTTCACACACAAAAACTTTGTAGTTAACAAAATAAATATTTTTCCAAATATATTTTGATTATATAAAAAGCATTACCCTTTCTCTTTTTTGTTTGGGGTTTTTTGTTGTTCTTGTTTTGTTTTGTTTTTTCTAATCAGCTTTCATTCTGATTCTTGTTTTATTTATTCATTTAGTTATATTTATTTACTTTTTATTTGCAAGGTATTTTTTGCATATTTGTTCTTTGATGTTTTTATTCTTTGTTCTATTGCTCTGGATAATTTTATCAAAATTAGAAGAACTTCAATGCTAATATAAAACTAAGTGTTTTAAGAAATCATTGTAGAGTCACCATTAGAAAATAGTATTTTTGCTTACTCCTCCAAGCTTGAAGAAGTTATGTTCATTACCTGTATAGTTAGCAATTATATATATTTGGTTTTACTTTTGAATGTTTTTTATTCCTTGTATCTTACCTTACCATTGAGTTTTTTTATATAATTCTAATAAACTTATCCCATAGTTTCTCCCATAGACTACTATTTAAATGCTACTATATAGTATTTATTAATACTTTATTACATACTAGACATTACACTAATTGTTTTATAGATATTAACTCATTTAATCTTCACAACTGTCTTATGTTATAGATGCTATTATTTAGAATCTGGGACATCTAAGTAATTTACCCATGCCACATAGCTAGTAAGTGCAAAGACAATATGAAAACTAGAAAGCTCCACAACCTAAAAACTTAACCAAAATATTAATCTACTACTCTGTGCAATAGATACACACACATACACATACACACACACTTTCCACTCTGTGCATTTCATCTTGACAACAATAAACCTATAAAGAATATTATGTAGAGAAATGGGAAAATAAGTGAAAATGTGGTCTACTTTTGTTGTTTTCCTGTTTTTTTGTCATTTCCCTTTTTTATTTTCTTCTCTTTTTTCTAAAAGAAAATGTGTATATACAAAATGAAATTCATTCTATTGGGAATTTAAAATGAAAAAAGAATGCTCACAAATGGGGTAGTCAGAGAATCTGGATCTGTTATTGGGTGAGCCAGTATGGAAAGTATAGTGAATGTATGGCAGTTATAAGAAGCACATCTGATGACCAAAAGCAACATGAGTAGATCTAGAGAATACTTAGATTATGGTGAAAAATTAGTAGACAGATAGAGATATTTAATATAACCATTAAATTGTATTTAAAAATATATATGTAATATTACATATATTTGATTGGTATACTTCTGAATATTTGATAGGTATACTTATGAACAACAACAAAGAAAACCCACATCATATAAAGAATCAGCTCTTTTGTAGGAAATGACAAATGGATTTGGGATAAAAGTGCATACATAAGAAAGTATAAAAAACAGCCAAAAGCTTTGCATAGTTCAAAGATGGTAGTGTGCCAAGAGGTGAGGCATCTTATTAACTCAACCCTCAACACCTGAAATACAAATATATATACATGAAATGAAAGAAGGTAGGAAGGAAACAATGAAGGAAGAAAGAAAGGAAATAAGGGAAAATGAGAGAGTTTTTAAGAACAAATCTTAATTACTTGAGAAATCAGATATTCCCAAAATTTTAAAGATAATTTGTGTAGCAATTGTTATGTAAATTTTTTAATTCAAATTTGAATAAATTCATGGAATATCACTTTATGTATCTATAAAACCAAGGTAATGAGCCTTATCTCTCCAGCACAGAAGTCAGAACTCAAAAAAAATTCAGACTCTTTTTCTGGTAAGACAAGGGTATATAGCTGGAGATCCATCAGACTTATCCAGGCAAGGTATCGATTCAAATAGGCAACTTAAGAAAGCAGGTTCTTGGTCGCCTGGGTCGCTCAGTTGGTTGAGTGACAATCTTCAGCTTAGGATCCAGTCTTGCATTGGGCTCCCTACTCAGCAGGGGGTCTGCTTCTCTCTCTCTCTGTCCTTCCCCCCTCATGTTCCCTAGCTCTCTCTCTTTCCCAAATAAATTAGTAAAATCTTTAAAAAAAAAAAAAGGTTCTTCATGAAGTTCTCATTTTTTTGCTTTCTGCTTGTGACAATGGTAGCTAAATCTGAAAGTTTTCTGGTGACAATACTGAAGATTTTTCAGTACAAGTTTGAGACTCTGAATGTCACTACCAGTGACAGTAACTGCTATAAAGTCAAGTTTGTTCACTTACTACTTGAGGGCTGCAGCGGCAATGTTTCCCTTCATCAGGCCAATTCAGTTGTACAGTATTGAGCATTTCTTCTAGAAATATAGCCTCCAATCTTTGAATCTATTCTTCTCAATGATTGCATGAGCCACTTAATATCCTGTATTAAAGTCCTTTTCTGTTTAAACCAGCCACATATTTTGTTTGCAACTAAGAAAACAGACATTAAAACAAAACAAAACAAAACAAAACAAAACTATTCCCCAAAGAGAAATGCTTCAGGCAACAGTCTTTAAGAGAATGGAAATATAGACCCTGTGACTTGACTTAGCTGTATTTCAGTTTAATAGGACCTATTTTGCGTTTAGGGGTGGTAATCTAACAATACCTAGCATATAATGGTATGTTTCATCACCTGAGTTCCCCTCAAAAAAAGGGCTTCTGGAATGTAATATTTTGGGTGACCAAATTCCACCTGTTTTAGTATGTAAAGTATGAGAAATGGAAGAAATATGGGAAGAATAGAGGTCGCCTGGGTGGCTCAGTTGGTTAAGCGACTGCCTTTGGCTCAGGTCATGATCCCGGAGACCCAGGATCGAGTCCCACATTGGGATCCCTGCTCGGCAGGAAGCCTGCTTCTCCCTCTCTCACTCCCCCTGCTTGTGTTCCCTCTCTGGCTGTGTTTCTCCCTGTCAAATAAATAAAATCTTAAAAAAAATATATATGGGAAGAATAGGCTGTATCCAAGTGCCCTGGGGAATTTAAAGAAATAAAATAAGAAGCTTAAAATTCAAATTTTCAGCTCAAGTCATATTGAGATCCTCAGAATCTCCCTGCTGAAAGTCCTTTTACTCAAGTGAAAAGAATAACAGAGCTGTACATCAAAATCCAAGTCTCATCTCATAGAATTCTGGAATTATAAAAATGATTGAACTTATTGAATTGCCTTATGAGAAAATGAGGGCACTGATTGGAAGAAAAAGTGAAATCATGAGCTTTGGAATGCAGATATGTGGAAGAATTCATATAACTCAGAATATTCTCAGCTTCTAAAACTTTCTGAGTCTCTCTTGCTACCAGATTCAGCTGTTCCAAATCTGACTAAAGAGGTGAGTGATTTCTTCACATCTTCATTACCAAGCCTACACCTTATCTAATACTGTGAACTGAGAGATGGAAGCAATTCTCTTCCTGTCCAAACTCCATCTGAACTCAGAATACCAACATTTTCTTGAAAGCTAGTTATCTTGTCAATAGTGCGGGCCAGGAATTTCTTGGATACAAGACTGACAAGATTCTATAACTTAAATTGGCCCAAACATAAGAAATATGTGTAAAAATTTTATGAGTTTCTCACATGCATAGGAGCTGGAAACAATTTAATTCAACCGAGTATAAATGTATGATTAGAGATTCTGAATTAATGTACTTTTCAAGTCATTGACACAAGTGCTAAATGTTTCTTCAATTTGTTGACCAAACTTTGATTGAAAGGTAGCCAAATTTAAATGAAGTTCAAAAACTGGGTATTCTTTGTTCTAATGTAGAAGAAGAAATTAAATGACCTGCTGAAATAGAAGTGTTAAAGTGGATTTATATTTCAAGACCTATGAAACTACCCACATATTCAGGAAGGGCCCAGAGACATTTTTTTATCATAATCATAAGAAATAAATTCATATCAGTTCCACAATCATAAACAAAATCTCCATAATTTCTGTTCTCTATACTTGAGAACATGGAAGTTGAAGCTGCAGTGAAATAATTTATTGATTTCTTTAGGGTTTAGGTGTGGCAGAGGCCAAGTAGTAGCACTTTCCATTGGAAGGAAGTGGGCATGAATTTTATAATAGGCAACAAGATTTAGATGGCAAAAAGTCTAGTATTCTGGCATTCAAAGACCAAAATTATGGGTCATTTGATTTGTGCCATTAGTGACATGAAGGTCTGAGAAATACAAATCAAAATTTAGTGAGCTTCTAAGTCATGGTGTCTCACCAATTCCCAGACCTGAGGTAGCTTACACATAGTCCCTGACTTAAGATGGTTCAACTTACTTTTTTTTTTTTTTTTTTTTTTACTTTATAATGTTGCAAATGTGATACACATTCAATAGAAACCTTATTTAGAATTTAGAATTTTGGTCTTTCCCTGGGCTAGTGATACTTTCATGAAGCTGGGCAGCAAAGCACAGCTCTATCAGCCACGAAGTCACAAGAGTAAATAATGAACAATACTTAAAACCATTCTGTACCCAACAACACCCTGAATTTTTTTTACAGTACAGTAGTACTGTAGTACCGTAGTTGATAAATGACATGAGTTATTCAACACTTTATTATAAAATAAGCATGTGTTAGAAGATTTTGCCCTACTATAGGCTAATGTTGATGTTCTGAGCACATTTAAGGTAGGCTAAGCTAAACTCTGATGTTTGGTATATTAGGTGTATTAAATGCATTTTGACTTAGATATTTCCAACTTACAATGGGTTTATCGTGATATTAGATGATCATAAATCCAGGAAGAGCTGTATTTACCCCACAGTCCCTGAAATGAAGAGAAAGGTGATTGTCTCTAACGAAGGATTATGCAATAGCAACATATGTTAGCACTATACATCTGCCTTTTATCTTCTATGAAAGATATTTCTGACCACTTCTAAATAAACGGGAAGGGGGAGGAGTTAATGCCCAGATCTTTCACTGGTTATTGAATACTTCCATTGAGCTAACATGAATCCCTGTGGATTCCAAATACCATTAAGAAACACTGGGGGCGCCTGGGTGGTTAGTTGATTAATTGACTGCCTTCAGCTCAGCGTGATTCTGGAGTCCCAGGATTGAGCCCTGCATCAGGCTCCCTGCTCAGTGGGAAGCCTGCTTCTCCCTCTCTCACTCCCTCTCTAGCTGTTTTTCTCTCTGTCAAAGTAAAATCTTTAAAAAAAAAAAAAAAGAAGAAAAAGAAGAAGCACTGATCTGAGTGGACATTATAAGGGTAAGGTGATGAATGAGATGTTGTTCTAAGCCCATATTACAATTGGCACAGTAATACCCTCTCCATCCCATCTTTGATTCTTTCATCAGGTCATGGTATATAGTTGGAAGATTTGCCTTGCACCTGGAAGAAACATCTCTCTCTGAGGCCCATGAAATAAAATCTGTAAAACTATAGTAATGGCCAAATTAAAATATCTCTATTCTACCAAAAAAGGAAGCACAAATCTTTATTGTATCTGTGGGGAACACAGAAATTAGTGCCACTAACTCTTAGTCTGGTAGAAGACAAACTAATCTTGCCAAAATATGCATTTTAATCAGGTGGTGATTACAAATACAGACAATATAGTCTCTCCACTGGTGAAAATCAACAAATATCTTCACCATTGTTTAGTAATGGTCTAATAGGTGACAAACTTTTTAACACCTCAGTACACAGAAACCACCAGAAAACATTTGTTGCCACCTTGGCAAGAGCAACAACCTACTTTCACCATCTTGTTTCAGCATTCTCTTAAATTTCCAGCTCTACAGCCTAATTCAGTCTTCAGGGAAACCTGATCATCTCAACATTCTAAGCTATATCATGCTGGTTGACTACACAAATGGCCTCAAACTGAAAGTATTTGATTAAATGGGATTGCCAATTTTCCCAGACACCTTTGCAAGAACCAAGGAATAAAAAACATCAAAATATAGGGGCATCTTTCTTAGTGATATTTCTATACTTGATCTTAACCAAAAGGACAAGAAACAATCTTAGTGATATTTCTGATAGTCGGGAACAGGTTGGGACAACTCCTGCAAAATGTTTGCTACATTTGTGACTCCTATCATGTCAACCAAACCCTCTGAAGATTGAAACTAAGAGCCTAATCGGGGCGCCTGGGTGGCTCAGTTGGTTAAGCGACTGCCTTCAGCTCAGGTCATGATCCTGGAGTCCCGGAATCGAGTCCCACATCGGGCTCCCTGCTCATCCGGAAGCCTGCTTCTCCCTCTCTCACTCCCCCTGCTTGTGTTCCTTCTCTGGCTGTGTTTCTCTCTGTCAAATAAATAAAATCTTTAAAAAAAAAAAAAGAAACTAAGAGCCTAAGATTAATTCAAAACAAAGTTTGTTCTATTTTACCTCAGAATTAGAATTCTGTCCTTTGCATATTAAAATATTAGTCATTGATGGTTTTGTTTGTTTTCAGTTAGAATGAGCTTATTTTTTCTTGGGATAAAATATACGTTTGTATATAATTTAAAAGTTTTAAATTTTAGCACTTGATAGCATATGCCTAGAGCAAAATTATTTCAAAATAAAAACTTTAAATATAGGGATGGCTCAGTGGCTCAGTTGGTTAAGCAACTGCCTTTGGCTCAGGTCATGATCCCAGGGTCCTGGGATTGAGTCCCGTATCAGGCTCCTTGCTTGGCAGGGAGCCTGCTTCTCCCTCTGTCTCTGCCTGCCACTCTGTCTGCTTGTGCTCTCTCTCTGTCTCTCTGACAAATAAATGAAAATCTTAAAAAGAAAAAAAACTTTAAAAATATGTTTATAGGAGACTATGATAATGCACACGGTTCTCTTAGTGAATAGTTAAACTTTAAAATACTTGTTTTTAACAGAACTTTAATTTTCACACAATATGTTGATGTATCACTCACTATTTATCCATTCATCCACCTACCCACCTAATTAGGAGATAGATATTTTAGATAAACAAATAAAACAGACGAACAAAAATGATATTAAGTAAATAACCTAAATACTTGTTTTTAGAAGGAAAGAGTAACATGTAATTCAACTTTTTGAAAGAATGTATTGTGTAAAAGAGACATAAACTCACTAGGAAGCTGGAAGGACTCACTCAACATCCCTTTTCTAAGTTTAAACATTTAAAAAGTTCATGGTTTCCATTTTCATCATTTTATCCACTTTGCAACCTATTTCTTAAAAGTTCTTTACATAATTAACATAATTCCATTGCTTTTTCCTATCATTTCCCTCCTCCTCCACAGACAGCATTTCTTTATCTTTAAGTAAATTACTTTTTTTCTAATTGTTTCCCCTTCAGATGTGTTTATTTTTCTTGACCATGAAAATCTTCACAATTTTATAATGCTTTCTTGTCAATCTCAGTACTATTCGCTGTATTTTGCAAGGACCCTAAAGTCCAACTAATTCTAGTATTCAGCTTTCCTTTTTTTTCTTTTTTTTTTTAAAGATTTTATTTATTTATTTGACAGAGAGAGATCACAGGCAGGCAGAGAGGCAGGCAGAGAGGGAGGAATAAGCAGATTCCCTGTTGAGCAGAGAGCCCAATGTGGGCCTCAATCCCAGGACCCTGAGATCATGACCTGAGCCGAAGGCAGAGGCTTTAACCCACTGAGCCAACCAGATGCCCAGTATTCAGCTTTTCCTAAAATTTTATATTTTGGGTTTTTTTTTAATTTGTTTTGCTTTTTAAGTAATCTCTACTCCCACAACATGGGGCTCAAGCTCACAACTCTGACATCAAGAATCACATATTCCAACAACTGAGCTGGCCAGGTGCCCCAAAACTTTATATTTTGACTTTACTATTAAATTACCTATAAAAAAAGCACCATTTGAATTTAGACAACTTCTTGCAAGAGCAAGGCGCTGGACTTCATAATAATATAATGACTGGGAAAGTGTTTTAAATACTGTATAAACTTCCATAAATTTATCACTTAGTCACTATCTTCAGCACAAAATCATTACTTTTCTAGACCAATCAACTAGGGTTACCTGATCAATTTTAGTTGCTAGCTTAATGCAAGATTCTCATCTTGAAAAAAAAATTGCTGTTTTTTCTTCTTGTACTTCATAAATACAATTTTGAATCTGGACAGTTGAGACTGTGCACTAAAACTGCAACAGATGACTGATCTCAACCTTCTGTGACCATCTCAAGTGACCTCAAGCAGAAACCAAAAATAAGAAGGCCGATAATCATTCTGAATAATCTGATATGATAGAAACAGAATGTATTACGGAAATGTAAGGGTCTCTCACATGCTTACCTGTAAATCAGTAAACCTTAATTGTACAACCAAAGGAATTATAAACTTGGGACAGACAACTAACCATACGATGGAGAACTGCTTGCCAGGATGGGTACCCTTTCCCCTTTTTGAATATAATGCTCTATAAACGGACATACTTTAGAGCACTTCTTTAGAGCAATTTAAAATACTGTCTGTTGGGGCAGTGGACATAGGAACATCCTGCAAGATGGCCGCTGCACCTGTCCACACCACTCCTCTGGACCCTTCATCTTGGACTTCCTGCTTTCAGAATGCTGTGAATGAATACGCGAAAACTCAACCCCCTGCACATGCAACATTCCCTGGAGATCACATCACCCCCAGGATTTTACATCCCTTGGCTAGAAACTCTCGCCTAAAATCTCCGAGAAGCCCCACCCCCACACTGACTGATAAAAATAGGCAGGACCAGCCCCATAAGGCCACTTCCCTGGCTTCTTTCCCTGGCGCTTCTTTCTGCGGGACCAGGGAACCTCCCTGAGAGCGCCTCTATTAAAGCCTACTCAAACCACTTGCTGGGCCTGGTTCCTCTCCTTTACTCGCTCTCTCTGCGGTTAGTCCTCACAGATGCCAAAAACCATACACTGTCTCCTGAGCTATAGTCTTTAGTAAGACACTGAATGAAACATGTATTAATCTATTTTAGGTTTTTTTTCTTTTTTTTTTAGTCAACAACACACTGTGTTGATGTCACAAAAATAAATTAAAAATGCCAAAATAAATTACAAATCTGAAACAAATCTATTATAAAATAAATGCATTTCTCCAAAACCCTCCTTAAAAAGGACTGAAACCAAAGTTAAAATCTGCTGAAAGAAATTTTATATAAAAAACATATGGCACAAATAATTTGTTTCAATTTAATGCTTACAAATTTTCAAATATTAATAAGTAACTATTACAGCCCATTTTCCATAATGTTGGCCCTTGATAAATGTGCATCACTAAGGATATTAAATATAAGACATCTTAAGAGCTACTTGAAGTTGACAATTTTTGTGCAAATTGAGACTAGTTTGTCTGGAATGGTCAGATACTAAGAAAAATCTCTTCTTGTTTTGATTTTTTTTCCCACTGGTTTCCAAGGCTTTTACTATAAGTGTAGCCTGAGAACTTGGAAAAAAGCAGCAACCAAAATGTCTGCTCTGAATACAAATGTTTATTTTATATGATAGCTGTGCCTTGAACAGCTGAGTGAAAATTATTCTTTCATGGTGTTTAAGGTATTTATACATCAAAAAAAAGCACTCTTTGCAGTCTGAACAGACTGGCAAGTCAAAGGCAACTAGAGAAAATATTTATTAAGTATATCATTTTAAAAGTATACAGTCATTTCCTATACCTAGTTCCTCAGAGAAATATCTTTCAAGTAAGTTGAGGTTATGCAACCCAGAAATTGTTCTCCCTGAGGAATATAGCTCTTAGTGATTGTTCAATATGTTTTCAATATGTTAATGGAAGAATCATACACAGAACCAAGTAAAGTTGAAAGATGTTGCATGAGAAGCCTGAAATCACAAGTTATAAAGCCAGTATTTTGCTGATGTGGGAAGGCAGTTCACATCTACTGAACACTTGTGACTAGATACTGTGATGGAATATCGACATAAACCCGTATTGTCAGCAACTGAGTTTAGAGCCAAGGAAAACTTAATTTTCATTATTCCTATCCAGCTCTTTAACACTTTTTATTAGTTCCACATTTGGTTAAGGAGCAAATGGAGAAAAAGATAAAGGATTCACTTAGGGAGGTGGTATGTATATGTGTAAAGTTTTCTCTCAGAGAATTAAAAACATGCTGTGAATAACTATTCAACATGGATAACAATATCTATAAGTATTGAGAATGATTCTTAGTCAAATAGTCAATTACTTTCATATCATCCACTCTGCTCTTGAATTCATTTCCCTCAGCTTAATCAATCAGAAGCAACTATGAACTTAACTACATGCATTTTCTTATTCTCAAGAGGTAATGGCTTGATTTACCTGACACATTAGATAATTCAAATTATTTTGGCCAAGACATGGTTACTAACAACATTCTCTTGTCAATACAGTCTTTCTACAACCTACAAGCCTATACTAATGTATATGAACTAAGTCCAATTTGATTCATTGAACACATCTTATTTCATTATGAGAACCCTGGCAAGGATGTCCCACTGAGAAAAGTCCAGCTGGAGTACTAATAAGGTGACAAATTTATGCCCATGGATTGAGAGCTGTGTCCAGGGAATAGAGGGAAGTTATATTTAATGTCTCATCCCACCCACATACCTGTTGTTGACAAAAACAAGTCATAAATTACCCTTAGGTTTTGAATGTTTTTGCCATATTAGGTTGAATTATTAATTTAATAATAGTTTATCTTTGGTTTTCATTTTATCAGAAAAGAAGTCCTCTATACTGATTTACTTAAAATTGAATATCTGAGTGGAAACTAAGGCAGAGGGGATTAGTAGCTCAAGTAGAACCATGTTGCCTACTCCTTAATAATTACTCCCTAGTAATTCCAAGGTCTTCATATGGAACATAAATGTGTTTTCATTTATAGCTCAGCTACTCTAATTCTGGTAAGTGGATTATCAAAGAAAAATTCATTTTGTACATTTTTATAATAATAAAAGAAATAATAACAAAAGCCTATTTCAATGTTCAAAAAAAAATTCAGCTGTTATACCAAACAGACAAATAAATAAGCAAACAGAACCTGCCTAATTGTCTGCTAAATTAATGAAAAAAATAATAAAAAAACGTGAAGTAAACAAAATGACAAGATATGTAGATTTGAGCTCTCATAATTGCATGTGTAAAATTTGAAGTAAAAATTTTTGCTACAAATGAATTTGAGCCAGAAATGTCTTTTTAATAAAAAAAATTCAATTGAAACATACCTTTTCCCCCCGTCCATGGATGAGTTTGCTAAGAAAGCCTTAGCATTTATTTGTTTAAAACTAAATAAAGCATTTTGAGACATAGTCTACTTTAAATCCTAACCCTGTAATTTATGGGAAGTTTTCTTACAGATCTGACACGGTTCAGCCCTCACTTAGCTATGAAGATAATTGACAGAGCTCAGCCTAAGGTACATGGTTTGGCTGGACATCACACTTACCTGCTTGATTTGTGGTTACATTTACAGACACATACTGCCGGGCTCCTGGGCTCAAGTCGGACACTCCATTCACTGCCTCAATCTCAAAGGTATAGTTTGTGTGAGCGAGCAGATCCACCATCATGACAGAGGTGTTTTTCAGGCCGATTTGCTGGGGGATGTACCTGACATGACCGCCACACTCGTCACACACACCTGCGTGAGAGTTGCACTTCTTGCATGCAATATAATATGATACATCTTTCCTTCCACCAGTGTCAGCAGGAGGAATCCATTCCAGAAAGACACTAGTTTCATTAACATTTGAGATGGCATTCCGAGGAGCTGAGGGGGGTCCTGGTTTGCAAAGTAAAGTGAGAAAAACATATTTTAAGATGATAAAATTAGGCATTGTTTACTACACAAATCCCTCGTCTGAAGAAAAAAAAAAATAGATTTGCAATTAGTCTTTTAAATAGGGAGAATCCAAAAATCATTAATTTGTAATCATCTTTGAAAAATAATGTTATAGTTTTATTGAGACAATAGGGGACTTATACCCTATAGAAATAACATCTTGGCATTGTTATAACCAGGTGTTTAGTTAAAACAGATGTTTTGCTTAGTGTACATATAAAGAATTAGGGAGTAAAACTATGTATGCAAAAATAATATTAGGTAAAAAATTATATATTCAAAAAGTGGTAAGTCCTTTGACAAGTCCAAGGAAAAATTCCCCTTGGAGATTGAATTGATTACTTCCTTATTAAGAGCTGTCCCAGAAACCTAGGAAGTACACATGAAGGATTTACTAAGCAATGAGCACAAGTGAAAATAGGATTTGTCAGTGTGGCTCTTGACTACAAATTCTGCAGCAAGTAAAGTAGCCTGAGCTTACCTCAAAATAAATTGCATATCCACAGATAAATTACTAACACGATTCAAAATCTTCCACATATGTCAAGAAGAAACTAGAATTTAAGTAGTTGGACATTGCAATGTGTAATGAAACTTCACTTACTTTGATATTGTTTTAATACTGTGGCTCTGCAAATTGTGAATTTTACTTAATTGGAAATCAGAAATTTATTTTAAAAATAACTCAAAAGCACTATAAGAGGAAGAATGAAAGTATTCAGATCTTGAAGAATTAGCAGAACAAATTTATATATAAATAATAAAAAATATCCACTTGTATATTACTTTATTTTGGAAATGAATAATTAGCTTACTAAGGAGAACCCAAATTAATTACATAACAGTTGTGACTTTTTTTTTTTTTTTTTTAGTTGCGACAATTTTATACCACTCTTGCAGGGATTGAGAAGGAGGGAGCCTTTATGTATGTGGGCATGGGGTATATGGGAAGTCTCTGTGTCTTTCTTTAAATTTTGTTGTGAACCTAAAACTGCTCTAAAAAATAGTCTTTTTAAAAAGGAATTGCATAGTGTCTGTCTCTATGGTCAATTTTCAGAATTTCAGTCTATTCTAACTTTAATCAGTTGTTAATGTTATATGGTCACATGTTCCCAAAGGAAAATTACATTTATATTTGTTTCAGACTTAATATGTAAACTTCTCAGCAAGGAATGGAATGGACTATGGTGGTCGTTGAATGGTTTATAAGCATAAATTAAGCTACTTGGAAGGACATAGCTTGTTCTCTTAATTGTTATTTTAAATATAAAGGTTCATATTAATTTCTACCTAACAATTATTAAGCCATGACTGTTGAAGACTAAATTTAAAAGTGATTAAAAAAAAACTACCTCGTATTTACAAAATGCCATTTAAATTGACCCCAAAACCTAAGAGTTGCCAATTTTTGGCAAAATAATTCCTACCTCGACTATATTTCTGATCGAACCCTGTGAATTTTCCATACATACAGCCTCACATACTTCAATATAAAGCAATTACTTAAGATAGAAATACACAAGTATTATTTTTTTACTATAAACTTTAACTTATTTAATAGTGGAAAGTTACAGAGAAAATGTCTTTTGAGATCAAAATATTACAGGTTTTCTTCTGAGAAAACATATTTGAAATATGTCTAATTCAGGAAGACATCAAACTTTTTTCTCCCTGACATCTGAAATATAACAAAATTAACACCTTTTCTCTAAATCTGTAAAAACGTAAAAACAGAACAAAACAAAAATCAGAGTCTGACTCTTCCTTTTCTTCTCTCTGCCAACAGCTCCTCAACATTTGGGAGGGATGCATAAGCCTTTTAATGTCAAAATAAAACTCAAATTCAAGTGAAGCTCTAAAGTAGAAGTAAAAAGTAGAGGCTCAAACTGACATGTACCTAAAAAAATAACCTAATGAAATTCCACTGCCTTGTTAAGAGATGTGATATATGAAACAAAACAGAGCTATGAGAAGTATTCCCTCATTTAAGCAGATTTACCAGAATCTTTTTGTTTTACTTTTCCTATAAGTTTATAACATTCTATTTTCCAGATTTATATATTAATAATATATATTATATATTTGTTATATACATATACATCAAAAATTATTAAAAGAACCATAAATTTAATTCCTAAGAGTCCAGGGAAAGCAAAATTCCAGACTTTCATATGAACATCGATCAAGCCATCCGTGCTAGGGGATCATATGCAGTATTGCGGTGTTACTAAATGCAACTAAAAGGAGAACACACACACCCGCCGATTATATATTAGAAAGATGATCTACACAAGTAGTGTTTTTGAGAAATGCATACAAATTAGTGTTCTTTTGACACACAGTACTAGAAATTCACACACCTGAAAACAGAAAAATTGGTCTCAAGTCCTGCAAGGGGACAAAGCAGTCCCTGCCACCAGAGCACAGCATTTCCCTTACCCTAAACCTACCAAACTTACAGAAGGGGAGACCCACTTTTATACTGAGAAAGAGGAAGACCGTGGCTGGACCACTTAAAGAAACTAACTATAGGAAATTAATGAAATTTAAAACATAATTCAAGATATGGTTTTCTCTCCCTAATTTATCATTCTATTGTCTGTCCACATATCCCCTTTACTCTCTGGGCATTCTTTTGCTCTGATAATTAAAATAATCTCTATTGTAAACAAAACATATCACATTCAATCATAATTTACATCTCCTCTACTCAAATGCACCCTCCCAGAAGTGTATATAGTAATGTAATTTACTTATTGGAAAAAGAATTGTTTATAATTAGTTATTATCTAACCCATAGAATGATCAGTCTTGCAGTAAAAAAATGATCTTTAGCAATATAAAGCTAACTAATATCAATATGAGAAATTATGAAAATACATCTCACTGGCAGTATGAAATTCATATGCTGAAATTCAGATAGAATTTCAGTTTCTGGTCATTTGACTAAACAATTGTATATCTGTTTATATTTCATATTAGAATAAATGAACTGGAATGAATACTAGATTTCAAAACTTTTTGTCATCATCTTTGAGAGCAACTGCAGCTTTCTGGGATCATAAATAGTAAAACAAGGCAAGGTCATGGATGCTGATTCTAATGGGGAGATGGGATACACTTTCTTTCCCTCCATTCTGAGTTTTTGTTTGATTTGCCATAGAGTTTTTGTATGTAGACAACTCATGAAAGTATTTTTATCAAGCAAACAAATACATAAATGTGTTTCCTTCTTACAAATATGTGAAACACTAGAAAAACAAAAACATTAGAAACATTGATGGATATGGATGTTTCCACTGCAAATATTGGAATTAAATGTTTACTATTCATCATTCTAATTATATGATTATGGAATCATATAATTAATAATAGTTAAGGACAGTCAGAAGAAACATGGCAACTACTTCACTAAAGATTTGGTTTTCTATTTGACTCCTAAATCTGATTTGCCAACCCCCAGTATTCCATATTCTTGAAGTGTTTCCTGTCTTCTTTCATAAATGATCTCATTGGCCTTTGTCATTTAGTGGGGCAAGTTAGGTTAAAAAAAAAAAAAAAAGCAAAAATACCATTTATTACATGTTTATGTGATCAGAAGCCTGAATCGGGAGAAATCAAAGAATGAAAAAAAGTTTATGGTGAAAGGGAAAATGGGTTTATCAAAGTCATGTTTAGTTGTCATGAATGTTAAAAGAAATTAAAAAATGAAAGAAAAAATTCTTTATCTGCCTCCAATGTTGAATTTGAAATTAGGGAAAATGAATGCTTCTAACAATGAATAATAAAAGAGACTCCATCTTTACAATATTTACTTAGGAAAATAAAAATTTGGTTAAAAAAACAAACTATTTTGGATGACTAAACATTATGCCTGTTTTAAGGAAAATGGTAAATAGGATGTAACAGGCTCCATCATGCTCTTTCTTCAAAGTGGTGAAAGCATCACCAAATATTAGTGGGTTTCCTTACTTGTGCATGCCATTGTGGGTGGATCAGACTCCCTCCTGAAATAATCCTTTTCACAGACACAAGAGGTTGAAGCTTCCTCATGGGTATAACTGTGAGGTGGACATTTGCTGCAGCTCTGGCTGTGAGGTGAGGCTTTGAAGAACCCAGGTCTGCACACTGTCAAAAGAAATAAGAGACTAAGCTTTTCCCTGGAACAGATGCAGTGTTTGTTTTGTGAATAATGTCATTACTTTAACTGGTATACACAGATTACATATAACACATTATTGCCGTAATTTCAAAAATGTTTCAAGAACTTCTGAATCATAAATACCAGGCTATTCAATCAGATAATAAAATATTTAAGTATTTAAATTAAATATGTCTGGACTGTGTGTATTTTTAGTGATCTTTATGCTGTAGGAGCTTATAAAAATTATATTACAAAAGGTAAATACTTGTATGTATTTAAAACTGAAGTAGTGCTTTGAGTATAATTTTCACTTATGGTGTTATTAACACAATTTTTGTGGAAGAAATAATTTTTCCTTATACTCATACAATGGTATGGGACATAGTAGATGCTCAAAATTTTGTTATTGAATAATATATTAATTGGTAGGTGTTAAGAGCTTCACAAATTTTGTTGGATTTGAGAGAATACATGGATGAGCTGGTGTATCATTCCCTTTATATTGACTTCAAGGGAAGTCAGATGTTAGGCATTTATTTTACATTTTACTCCATTTTAAAACTTTTACTCAACAAGCATCTACTCTAGTATCATTCGAATTACACTGTACAAATTGTAATGATCCATAAAGGGTAAAAACTGTACCTTATTTAATTTTGCATTCATAATATTTCTCACAGTGTTTGACTGCAGTAGGTGATTATAAACTATCATGTAAAGCATAAATTAATGACTGACTTGGCATGAAGATTGTAGCTCAACTAATCAGAATCAAATAAAAAAAAATGTTCTATGGATTTTTTTGTTAACATTTCTGTTAATGGTCAAGAGCTAACAAAGTAAATTTTTTTTTTTTTGATGCTTATTCCCTAACCTTTTGTATCTTTCTTTCTTCTCAGTGGTTAATAAAGCCAAACTTTCATTCCAATTGCCCAGTCCGGCCCAATCAAAGACACCAAACCATTGTTATGATACTTTTGGGGGTTTAGATTACATAAAGCTAATCACCTATATATATTTTTTCTATTTTCAAAACTCAGTGCATACATTTAAGACCATTTATTCAAACATCAGCGGAAATTTGCTAAAGCTCAAAGGTGAATTTATATTTCAACAGAAATTTTTGATAGGCATAATGAATTTTGGCTAATTTTCATGCACTATAAATGATTTGGGGTTTTAGTAATCCATGCTAAGGCTTTCTACCATCACCATGAATAATCAGGAATTGACAAAAAATGAGAAGTACTTTTTCAGTAGATCTAATTATAGCGATAACAAAGCCTTAATGCTCTTATAAATTCACAGAGAATGTGAAGGTATTTGAAAGATAAGAAGAGCTTTTTGATAGTATTAGGGACATTCTTGTAGTTAAATGATTAGGAAAAGATTTAAAATATTATTTTTCTTGTAATAGGATTGCTGTAGCAGCCAATACCATTCTTAGCTAAATTATCCATTTTTTTCTTCTTTTATCCTCTTCAGTAAAACCATTTTCACTTTAAACACTATTTATTTGCAAAGACATGAAGTGTCAATCTACAATTCTGCATATTTGGAATTCAATGATCATTTATGAAACAAAATACAGTTCTTTTATTTTATTGAATGCTTTTTAACCTAAAGACTTATTTTGATATCATATGTAACACTTAATAACCCTCTGTGGAAACTTTGGAAGCAGAAATTAATATAAATGTAAGTAAAAGTAGATAAATGTATCTTTCTGGTCAGTGGTTCAACAAAATGCTTTCAGCAGATGTAATGGGTCAGAAATTTTGCTCTGTATTGGATTACAGAGGTAAACTAGATAGAAATGGCTCTGCCTTTCTGAATCTTAGAAGAGCATGGAAGTGAACATTGGCACCTAATTTAGAGTGGGATGTCAAAAAAATACTTCCTTAGAAAGTTGAGTCTCTGTTGAGATGTTAAAAAAAATTAAAAAGGAAAAATATCCAATTTACATCAGGGGGACGATTAGAGTGCATTAAACTTTATTAGAAGGGCAAATTCGGGGCGCCTGGGTGGCTCAGTTGGTTAAGCAACTGCCTTCGGCTCAGGTCATGATCCTGGAGACCCGGGATCGAGCCCCACATCGGGCTTCCTGCTTGGCGGGAAGCCTGCTTTCTCCCCTTTCTCACTCCCCCTGCTTGTGTTCCCTCTCTGGCTGTGTTTCTCTCTGTCAAATAAATAAATAAAAATCTTAAAAAAAAAAAAAAAAAAAAAAGGACAAATTCCTTGCAAAGGACCAAAACAGGTAAAGGAAACTAAAGAATTGATAAGGGTTAGAGTATAATTAAGTAACAGAGATAAAATTAGACAGGAAAAAGGACACCAGGGCACACTTTACAGTGTTTATTATTTGAGGTTATTACAAAATTTTAAGCAGGGAAATACTAAGAAAACAATGATGTTTGAGAGTTCATTGTGTAGCAGTGTGGATAATGGACTGGAGAAGAGCAGGGATGGAGGCAATTGGTCCTTTTGCCTTTGTTGCACTGTGCAGAAAAAGACACTCGTTTAACAAGTGGTGATGGATGAGAATAAGTGAATTCAGGAGATCGCTCTGAGGTAAAATAAATGAAGTTGCATGATACATTTAATGGTCAGATGTGAGAGTGGGAAATCCTAAGAATGACTCTAAGGTGTTCGGCTTAGACTGCACAGGAACGACTGGAGCCATTTTCTCAGGGAATGTTTGAAATGAGATGTATTTAGGGGAAGCTTATGATTAAGTTTGAAGTGTTATTTAATTTGAGGTGGCTAAAGAAATCCAAATAGAGATCTGGAGAGGAAAGCAGGGAACTCAATGTTATCCAATAAAAAAACTTATCTATGTATATATACATGTGAAAGTAATTATTCATTGCCTTCAAATCACAGCCCCAAATCCAAGTGGGACATACAATGCAGCTAGACAATCTTAATATTATTTCCTTAGTTAACTTTAGTTTTCAGCATCAACACAATGATTTTGTAGCTGCTCCTCTCTCTTCTTACTCCCTACAAGCTCTATTCTTTTGTGATTCATAGCTGGTTACATTTGTCTCTATGCTGAGAAATAGAAGTCATTAGAGGAACTTGTTTATTTTTCTACCACCAAATCTCCAAACCTAAATGCTCTTGTAGCCACCCTTTTTAACTTCTTTCCCATTAAAATGCACAGGTGTTTTTGATTCTATCAAAGGAAAATATCTTTATTTTAATTAGGAACCTCCCGTCTATGCTCTGAGGGTAATATTTCAAGTATCCACTATACCTTCTACATGCTTAGTCTTTCAGTCTCTTTCAATTTCTGTCTCTGTCTCTTTCTCTCGCCTCGTCATTCACATGAGCCCAATACAATATTCCAGAATTTTTCAATGGAAATAAAATGAAGCAAAACAAAACAGGAGTGCCTGGGTGGCTCAGAGGGTTAAGCCTCTGCCTTCAACTTGGGTCATGATTTCAGGGTCCTGGGATCAAGCCCCACATTGGGCTCTGCTCACTGGGGAGCCTGCTTCCCCCTCTTTCTCTGCCTACCTCTGCCTATTTGTGATTTCTCTCTGTGTCAAATAAATAAATAAAAATCTTTCAAATAAAAACAAATAATAACAATAAACTATCAGTCTCACTTGATCTCAATTTTCCTGTAGCTACTAGTTTTACTTCTCTGCAGAACACATTTCTTAAATTACTTTTCCATATACACATCTCTAGTTCCTATTTTAAACCCCACATTGGCACAGTCCACTCCCTTGAAACTGTTTTTGTTAAGATTGCAGTCATCTTGTTTCCATACTTCTCATCAGCATTTGATCAAGTCCTTTTTGGGAAACTCCAATTAATTTTACTACAAAATGCTAGCAAAGCATTAGGAATGACGGACAATCACTATGACAAGACTTTTACCATAGATCTATTATATGGAACTACCAGAGGATATAAGCAAAGTCAAATTTACTTTTTAAACAGCTCTTTCAAAATGAAGTGGCCACAGGATAGTTTAGCCCAAATTTATTAAGCAAGACAGCATAACACAATATTCTATAAAAAAAATTACAAAACAATTTAATATACCAAAATTTAAAAATTTAAGCAAATTTTTATATTTAAAATGTATGCTCAGTATAAAAAATAGGTAATGAGTTAAAGCAATGATACAGTAAAATAGATCATAAAGTAGGAACTCTAAAATTTAGCAACATGTCTTGAATGCTTACACATAGAAATTGGACAAAAGGCCTACTCAAGAATGTAAAATTCCTGGCTAGTTTGAATATAACTTTAAATGGTAGAAAGCAATAAGGCTGATTTTAATATTAGAAAATAATATCAGAGGAGAAAAAAATATTTTTAAATTATTTTTATTTTACTCTCACTATGGTTAACATACAGTGTTATATTAGTCTCAGGTGTACAATATAATGATTCAACAGTTCTATACATTAGTCAGTACTCATCATGACAAGTGTACTTTTAATCCCCATCACCTCTTTCACCCATCCTGCTATCCACCTCCCCTCTGATATGTTTTATTTTAAATGAGTATCCTCAGTTAAAGTTTTTTTTTTTTCCAACAAGAACATTTTTTTACTTGAAGCATACTTCAGAATATATGGTTTTGAAAGATATCTACAAAGCATTCTATCCAAGAAAAATAAAATACACATTTTCTTTGAGTACACATTAAAGAATTCCTTGGTTAAATTACATAAAAACAGATATATCAAAAATCACAAAATTAAGAAAACTGAAATCATATCAATATATTTCCTAACCACAATGATATAAAACCAAAGATCAACAATAAAACAAAGCTGGAAGTCCACAATGTAAATATTAAATATTTAATGTGTAAATATTAAACAACACACTATTGCACAATGAGCCAAATAAGAAATAAAAAGTCAAATCAAAATATGTCTCAAACAAAAGAAAAAAATACAATATTCCAAAACCTATGGGATGTGGCAAAAGCAAATTTTAGAGTGAAATTTATACTATAAATGCTCATATTAAGAAAAAAGGTTTCAAATAAACAATTTCACATTAAACTACAGGGAACTAGAGAAAGAAAGATTTACTTGAAGTTTAGTAGATGAAAGAAATAACAAAGAAAAACCATAAATATATAGAGATAAGAATAAATAACATAATGTTAAAAATAATGATTAGTTTTTTAGAAAAATAAATCTGATAATGCTTCAGCAATTTTAAGGAAAAAAAAGAAGACAGAAAGAAAATGAGAAATGGAAGATAAACCAACACAACAAATAACCATAAAAATACATAGTATGACAACAGATTACTATAAACAATGACATACTAACAAATCAGATAACTTAGGGGGAAAAAAGGTAATTACAAAAAAAAAAAAAAAGCACAAGTTACCACAATTGAATCATGAATCATGAATCCAAGAAATAGGAAATTTTCTTAGACCAATAACAAGCATGAAAGTTGAAATAGGAATCAAAAAATCTCTTAGCACAGAAAAGCCCAAGACCACATGGTTTCATTGGTGAATTCTACCAAAAATTTAAAAAAAAAATAAAATGGTTAATGACATTCTTAATCAAAATCTTAAATAATGGAATAGAGGGAACTTATTTAAAATCATTGCATGAAGTCAGTACTAAGATGATAACAAAGCAGGATAAAAAATAATACAAGAATAAAAAATGTCAAGTTTGTCTGATATAAGTGTTGCTGCTCTGACTTTTCTTTTGACATCCATTTGCTTAATAAATGTTTCTCTACTATCTTGCTTTCAATCTACTTGTGTCTTTAGGTCTAAAATGAGTCTCACAGTGCCTGAGTGGCTCAGCTGGTTAAGCATCCAACTCTTGATTTTGACTTAGGTCATGATATCAAAGTCATCTGATCAAGACCCAAGTGGGGCTCCAAACTGAACATGGAGCCTGCTAAGATTCTCTTTTCCCCTCTCCCTCAGCCCCTCTCCTGTTCATGAGTTCACATGCATGCACTCTTCTCTCTCAAAAATAAAAATAAAAATAAAAATAAAGTAAAATAAAATGAGTCTTTCATAGGCAGCGTATAGATGAGTCTTGTGTTTTTGTTGTTGGTGGGTTTTTTTTGTTTTTTTTTGTTTTTTGTTTTTTGTTTTTTGTTTTTTGTTTTTGTCAATTCCAATATCCTCTGTCTTTTGATTAGGGCATATAGTCCATTTATATTTAAAGTAATTATTGACTGATATGTATTTATTGTCATTTTATTATCTGTTTTGTCATTGTTTCTGGAGATTTTCTCAGATCGTTTCTTGTCCTTGTTACTTTTGGTCTCTCCTTTGCATCTCTTCTAGTCTTAATGATGGCCTTGCTGGATAGAGTATTCTTGGCTGCAGATTTTTCCCATTCAGCAATTTGAATATATCATGCCACTCCATTTTGGCTTACTAAGTTTCTGTTGAGAAATCTCCAGCTAGCCTTATGTGTTCTCTCTTATAAATTAAAGACTTCTTTTGTCTTGCTGCTCTTAATACTATTTTTCTTAATCAGTATATTTAGCAAATTTAATTATAATACGTCTTGTTCTTTCATTTGGGATAAATTCCTCTGTCTTGGAATTTTGTTTATGTCTCTGCCTTCTTCGTGTTAGAAAAACCAGTTATGTCTCCTGCTCCTGAAAGCAATGGTTTATGAAGAAGTCATGTAGTGTCCAGTCCCTGGCACTTCAGGGAGTGTCTTTGGTGTGTGCTGGTGCACTCTGCTGTTGTGTTATGGCTGCTCTATTCTTCACACCATTCATCAGCAGAGGCTCTCCTTGCCCACTATAGGCACTGTTTGGTCCCTGGCCCAAATATAGCAGGGTTTGTGTTGGTCTTCTGAGGGGGTAGCCCACTGCACTGGGACTGAGACAAGCTTAACCAAGAAGGGCAGTCTCACCAGAACATAGGGGAGGTGACAACTAACCTCAGCACTGTGCTGGTTGTGTGTTTATGCTGAAGGGCAGGACAGGGAAATGGTGCTGACCAGCTTCCTTGTCCCTGGAGAAGTATCTCTGTGAATGCTGCCTCTCAGGGATGCTCTCCTCTTCAAAAAGAGTGAATAATCTCCCCACTGAGTGCCCTTGGCATTCTTCAGATGGCTGTTTCCAGGCTGTCTGCTCCTGAGTTGCTTGCCTGCCTTCTCCCCAGGAGTAGGACAGTGCCCCATGTGGCTCTATCCCAGCCAAGTCCACTGACCTTTAAAATTCCAGGTTTTAAGTCCCACTGTGAGAACACATGAAATTCAGCCCCTCTCGTTTTCCAAACCATTGATTGATTGTGAGAAAATATTCTTTTTGTTCATTTCCCTTGTGTGCTCCTGCCTAGTCCTTCTCCCTGACCACAGCTCTCTCCTTTGCAGAAGCTGTGATCTTTCTCCTCTAAACCACATTTCCACACTTCCTACCCTTTTCAGTGACACATGCCGCCTTCTTTTCCTTTAGTTATGAAATTTGTTCTGTGAGTCTTCTCGCAGATTTCTGGAGCATTTAGGATGATTTGATAGTTATCTTCTTGTCTTTGTGGAGTGAGAAGGGCCTGTGGCCCTCCTACTCTGCTGCCATCTTGAGGATTTCATCCAGAACAAGACTACTATTGGTAAATACATTAAATCTCTATCTCTATCTATATTTACATTTATAAATTAGGCTTGCCAAATATTGATAGAAGCCTCAATAAATTATATGATATTTATAAATGAAGACTAAAATTAATTGCTACATATTTTTCACATATTCATTTGCTCAATATATGTAATGATCCAGGCTTATGTGTCATGAACTGTACTGGACATAGGACATGCATACATAATTAAAACCCATTCATTGCTATTATGCCATTAAATGACTCAGTCATGTATAGCAAATTGCTTATACATTGTCAGGCATATATTTAGACTTTCATTAATTGTTTGATGTTGTTTGATATTAATACACACATTTTAAAAAAACACTCAAAATAACAATTTAAAAATAGCATTATGTGTGTGTGCATGTGTGTGTCTTGTGTGTGTGTGTAGAGAAAAAAAATAATCAAGGTCCCTTAGTAAAAGACGAAACATATATAATACGATTTCATCCAATTAAAAATAAAATACAGATGTGTAACTTTAGAAACTGTTGAGAATTGTATTACTTTAACATTTTAATGTTTCTACATCTGTAGGTTTTATACATCTTTTATACAAAATACATTCTATATTTTATAGAAATGCTGTATCATGTAGTATCAATGATCAGTTGTAATACTGACCTCTGTCCCATAGTTCAGATAAGAAGCTATCACCTTCCCTGAAGTTCAGAACAGAGCAGAATATCCTAAAATTTAGTAAAAATTTATTATGTACCAATATATATTCCTGCTTTACTTCTAAGATTAGAACTTACATACTGCATAATTAATAGCTAGCAAAGTTATAAAATTCTCAAATTTTAAAACATACTGAGAAAATGTGTATCAATATAACCAATTTATGAGGTAAGCTATGATGGAATGGAATGTTTATCTTGCTCAGGTAAAGCACGTAGTTTCAATTATCTTTAATTCACAATTATTAATTGACAGGTAATATATTTCATAAGATGAAATAGTTAAACTAATCTAATTTTAGTTTTATAAGTTTAAATACCAAGAGTTTTGCAGAGTATTCTTAGAAAAAATTCTACAATGATATGATGGTATAATTTTTCAACTATGTGTCAACATGGATACACTTAAGATATAGTATCTAAAGTATGAGGCTTCTTATGGTTTGGAATGGACTAACGCATGACCTCATCAACTGTGGATAGTCGTAAATGACAATAGTACCACTGTGTATGTCTCGTTGAATATCCAGTAAAAGGAATATTTAATTTTAGCAATTCTTCAAAGTCTTCTACTACCTGTCTATATAAGGAGGGATATTTACTGGAGATAATATAATTCATGATATCTCTCAAAGCAGAGGTTATTTTTTCTTCTTAGTGTTTAATGGATTGAACCATAATAAATGTAATAGATAAATTTAACATTTTATTTTAATTATCAATTTTACTGGGTATTTTTTATATCTCTAAAATTTCAACAGCTACTTAAGGTGTTGGGCAATTCTGCTCTCCCAAACAAATAAATATGTATCAGTTCAGGTAACTATTTCAATAATCACTTGTGTGGGATATGTATGGCAGTGTATGTGTATGGGCAAAATGCTTTTGATATTTTCTTACATATTTTCCATTTGATTAATTTTTTTAATTAGATAAAGATTTGAGAGTTAGCAAGAAGCATTTCTGGTGTTAAAAGAAACAGACTTGTTGCTGGAGGGGAAGGGGGATGAGGAATGGGGTAACTGGGTAATGGACATTAAGGAGGGCACAAGATGTAATAAGCACTGGGTATTATATAAAACTGATGAATCACTGAACTCTACCTCTGAAACTAATAATACACTATACATTAATTAATTGAATTTAAATTAAAAATTAAAAAGAAACACTTGAAAAGAATACACTGAAAGATTTAGGAAAAGTTAATATACATAGATAGATAGATAGATAGATAGATAGATAGATAGATAGATAGATAGACAGATGTATATATGTATATGTATTTATATATCTTTTTTTTTAAAGATCCCTTTGTTTATTTCAGAGATAGAGAGCACAAGTGGGGTGGAGGGTAGGTAGGGCAGAAGAAGAGGGAGAAGCAAACTCTCTTCTGAGAAGGGAGCTGGACCCAGGGTTTGATCCCAGCACCTGGGAATCTTGACCAGAGCTGAAAGAAGATGTTTAACTCACTGAGCCACCCAGACACCAAGTATAAAATGCTTTGTATTTGGCATTATACTTTCTCTACTCTTAAACATTATCCTTACTTTTTTATGGATACAAACAAAAGTTATCTATCTAAACAAGAGTTAATCTTGACATCAACAAATACTATATGTAGTTGCTTTTACTATGTTATATTGGTCCTAGAAACAACTGTTGCTTTTGAATAGTTTTTCACAATTTAAATTATTTGTAAATTAGGAAGCATGAGCTGTCAAATATATCTGATGAATCCAGAGCTCAGTGAATTTGTAATTTAGAAAACCAGAAAAATATAAATTAAGTTAAATCCAATTAAATGACCTTTTTGTTTTGAAGAGTTTATTTATTTATTTATTTATTTATTTATTTATTTGTTAGTTAGTTAGTTAGTTGTGTGTCTGTGTGTGTGTGTGTGTGTGTGTGTGTGTGTGAGAGAGAGAGTGAGAGAAAGAGAGAGAGAGAGAGCTCACATACACAAGCAGGGGGAGCAGCAGGCAGTGGAAGAACCAGGCTCCTCACTGAACAAGAAGTCTTATGCAGAACTGAATCCCACATGACCTGAGCCAAAGGCAGACACTTAACCGACTGAGCCATCCAGGCATCCCAAATTAAATGGCTTTTCAGTTTTAAACAGTAAATCTTCCAGTGCGTTCTTGTATTATTTCTTCAATTGGTTAAAAAAATGAAAAAAAAAAAATCCAGGAGATGACTAGATTATGAAATATTGAGAAAATTGACTTTAGATAATTCTTTTTTTGTTGTTTGTTTTTAAGATTTTATGTATTTATTTTAGAGAGAGCATAAGCAAGAGCCGAGTGAAGGGCAGAAAGAGAGAGGGAGAAGCAGGCTGGGACCCTGATGCAGGGCTGGATCTTAAGCCCCTGGGATCATGACCTAAGCCAAAGGCAGACACAATCTACTGAGCCACCCAAGCGCCCCTACATAATTGTTTTTAAAGTACCTAAAAGTTAGAACTATGCCTTGCAAATATTTTCAACATACTTTAATGGGTCAATTGGTTTTCCAAAATGCATAATTCTTTTATATCTTCCCAAAGAAAATTAATGTTTATAAATACAAGTTTAGAGAAAAGCTAGATATCTATGTTTCTGAGAATAAATTGACTATGGGAAATTGTATGAAAGAGGAAATCTATAGATAAATGTTATCTTGCTAAAAACACAGCACAAAGTTTAGCATTTGTTTATTGATAAAAGATATATGCTACCTTCTCTAAATTAAAAGGTATCCAAGTGCCCCAGTTACATTTTCTCTCATTGTAGGCACAGATAATTTTTCTGTACAAATTGTTGGAATCTGATAACATTAAGGCCTTTTCAATTTACTTCATGTTGAATATGATAAGATTAAACATTGAAGAAATATCACGAAATATGTACCAGCTTTTAGTGTTTTTTTTTCCTTCATAATTGAATGGTTCTATCCATGTGCTTTTCTGAACATTATTTGTGATAATATGTTTATCGCCTTGATAGAAGGGATGTAATGTTTAATAAGCTAAATGATTTATTCTGTAATTGAAAGAAAACCTTATGGTCTATGTATTTGATTTGAAGTATCCATTATTTCTACAACCAGTACAGCCAGGTAGTGAAAGCCAGTTTGTTTACCTCATGTCTGTATGGTCATAAAATAAGTCCAGTTCTTAATTATGAAGGGAATATGTTCCTATTAATGCAATAAAACTTCCATGAAAGGATAAAAATATCCAACACAGCCTTTGTTATGAAAGTTTATGCAATGTCTGGATTAGAGTTTTGACCTTGACAGCTAACATAAAAATAGTGTTTTCTGTTATAAACATTTCTCCTTGTACCATTGGGCATCAGATCTTAGTTCAGTAGCTCAGAAAACAATACTAGTTGTGTAACAAAATTTTATCTCCTTTGATATGATAAAAAAGTACACATTTAATATGTACTATTTTAAAATGAAGAATAAGCCATTATATGTAGTATAAATGCATTAGTGATTGCATTTTTCTCTTTAAAAATCAAACAACTGGGGTGTCTGGGTGGCTCAGAGGGTTTAAGCCTCTGCCTTTGGCTCAGGTCATGATCTCAGGGTCCTGGGATCGAGTCCCACATCGGGCTCTCTGCTCAGTGGGGAGCCTGCTTCCCTCTCTTTCTCTGCCTGCCTCTCTGCCTACTTGTGATCTATCTCTCTGTCAAATAAAGAAATAAAATCTTTTAAAAAATAAAATAAAAAAATAAAAATAAATAAAAATCAAACAACCACAACAAAAGGAAAATTTATTCCTCAATATAGTCACAGAATCACTGCCCAGATTGATTATAATTTGAAATTAAGTAAACATTAACAATGTAGTTCTTTAAAAAGCATAGATATACAGAGATTAACTATAACTAGAGATTAACTGAAAACTATAATTTTTTTTGCCTTAAAACAGAAGAAATTTTTTTAAATTGCCCTGATAATTTGTGAGAAAGTATACTTGGAGTAAAGGATCTAGCTAATTTTTAGCTATGAAATATAAGTACAATGAAGTATAAACAATGCATAGGTCATGTAGTTGCTTAAAGCAGTTTTCTGCAAATTGTACACTGAGAATTAAAATGAATAAAACCATTTTGTAAGTGTTCAATTCATATCCATGAAATACTGTTGTTTTCTATTGAAGTTCTGTGAGTTAGCAGAAGCAACCGGTTAGTACAGTTTGTTTGGCAAAACAGTCATCTAGTTGCCCCTAATTTTCAGTGTGTAAATGTCCTACTGTGTCTCAAATTAAACAATTTCAAATGTCAACATTAGAGGCAAAATTCTCTATTCACAGAATGAGAAATTTAGGCCCAAAATAACTTGGTAAAGACTGGCCTTTAAAAATATACCTTATTTCTAAAATTTTCACCCAGGTAAACTCTCAAATATATTTTATACCATCATATATTACATTATTTTCATTTGTTTATGTGTAGTTCCCATATTTTTTCTTCTTAGTTTATTATGGTCAGTACTATAGAATTACTCAATCATCCCTAGCATTTATTTTTATGTCCTAGCTATCTGGCAATCTCAATTTCAAAACCAGAATAGAGCTGAAAAACAATAACTCTAAGTGGTTGATTTCAGGGATGATTAGAAAGCAGTTTCCTTATTTTGTAATATGGAAACTTAGACTTTCAGGTTATAATCATAACCCATATTAGATTATATTTTAAAGCATATTCCTTCCCCATTGTCATTTTATGATTATCACCACCCTGCCACCATATCACCAAACATGCTGTCTTATAACCATATCACATAGAGATAATAACAGTAGTCATGCTAATAAAACAAACTGACATATTCATCAGGTCCATTAGTACCAGTCAGGGAGTAGAATGCTACACAGATCCATATCATTTAATTAGCACAATCGTGATATGAAGTCAGTACATTAATATTTCCATTTTATAAATATAAGGCAAAACAAAGTGCCTAAAATCTTACAACCGGCCAGTATTAAGTAGACCATCTGGGAATTGAATCTGCTAACACAGCTAAACTTTCTCACTATTGCTCTGGTGAGAGCAGACCTTGATACACTGTCTTTCTTGCTCCTAGGTATTACTCTCTACTTAACAGACCATTCTCTAGGATTGAGGACATGGATTGTATACAATCTCAGGTAATCCAGACTAATATTAGCCAGATTTCAATTCACTACTTTTTTTTTCCTCATTACTGTGTTCTCCACAGTGTTGGTTCTTAACTCTTTCCATCCACGCAGTCACACAATCTCTTCTCTTTGATTAGAAGAGCACAGACTTCAAGGTCACACAGGCTTGAATTTAAATATTCACAATGTTACATTGTATGTATGTTTTTATGACCATCTTTATGACCTTGAGTCTAAATTGAATTACCTGCAAAATGTGGATATTTATAAGGATTTAATTGTTTTGTGTGTGTGTGTGTGTGTGTGTAGCACTCATACAGAGCTTGATACTCTTTAAACAATCATTATGACAATTACTATGATTAATATGCCAAAGCTCATTGAATTTTAGTTGCCTCTGTATCTATCTGTTTCAGCTCAAAACAATGTACATCTCACAATGCCAGGATTGTAGAACTGCTTATAACTTTGGAAGTGACTGCCACGTGTCAGATATAACTCATGCACATGCTAGGCTTGTACATAATGCTAAGCAGTAATTCCTTTCACCTCTCTTTTTCCACTGAAGGAACCACATTAAAACTTGAATAACAGTGAAAAACAAGCCTTCATAAAGATAACCTAAAATATAAAGGTAGAAAAGCATTTTAGGACTTTAAACCATTTAACCAAGACATAAAAAGATTGAATAGCCTGTCTATAGTCATATGGAAACTAAGAGCTAAAATTTTGGTCCCTGGTTCCAATGTTATACTTTTTCAAGCATATTATTAAACTATTCCCAGAAGAGTCATAAAGAACATTGAAGACAAAAATAAATCTTACAGAGCCACATACTATGGAAATTTTTGTTATTGTTGTGGGTCTTTATCCCTTTCACTGTTTCTCTTATTTGAACATCTCACAATTGTCTTTGCTAATGTCATCCCCTCCAGATTTAGATGGACATCACAATATCAGCAAGTCTGAGAATAATCTGCATAAACAAATTAAAAATGTTCACTTCATTTAAATTTAAAACTTTAAGAGACTACCAGCATTTTATTACAAAGTTTATCTTTTTAGTACAATCAAGCATAAACTTCTATAAGGCTAAAATTTGACCCATTTTTCTTTCCTCAAGCATAAAAAAAAATCTCCAAGTTTGATAAACTTTGTCTTTGTGGGATTCTAGAAATATAGGATATATTAATTTTCTTATAATTTTATAGTATACTATCATAATTTTAGAGAAACAGTTTTTCTAAGAAACTACAATTTTAAGAAAATGGATAACTAAGCTAAAAATTACAGGTGACAGAGGCTGATGAAAGCATATGTAAGTATGTTATATAACCTCAAGTTTTATGCTTCTTTTTTCTTCTTTTTCTTCCTCCTTTTTTTTTTTTTTTTTTTTTTTTTTTTTTTTTTTTTTTTTTTTTTTTTTTTTTTTTTTTTTTTTTTTTTTTTTTTTTTGCGTTTTTCACATCATGAACCTACAGCATTGATTTATACTTTCACAGCATGAAACCTATACTTATATTGAAAGCAGAGCATTTGTTATGGACTAAATGTTTATGTCCTCTCAAAATTCTTATGTTGAAGTCCTAATTTCTGATGTGACACTATTAAAAGGTATTGTCTTTGGGAGGTAATTAGGGACAAATGAATCCATAAGAATGGGGCCCTCAGGATGGACAGTGACCTTGTCAGAAGCAGAAAAGAGAGACATCTCTCTGTTTCTCTTTGTGTACCTGCACTGAGGAAAAAAAACAAAAGCAATTAAGATATAGTGAGAAAAACCATTTACAATCCAAGAAGAGAGCCCTTATAAGGAAATGAGTCAGCCAGCACCTTGATTTTGCATTTCTCAGCCTCCATAACTATTAGAAATAAATGTCCTTTGTCTAAATTGCTCATCTAGGATATTTGGTTATCGAAACCTGAGCTAGCATACTCTCATGGAAAGAAATGTATGTGGGGGGAGGTAGGGAGTTATTGGGTGTTTTTTGTTTTTTGGGTTTTTTTAAAGATTTTATTTATTTGACAGAGAGAGAGATCACAAGTAGGCAGAGAAGCAGGCAGAGAGAGAGGAGGAAGCAGGCTCCCTGCTGAGCAGAGGGCCTGATGGGGGCCTCAATCCCAGGACCCTGAGATCATGACCTGAGCGGAAGGCAGAGGCTTTAACCCACTGAACCACCCAGGTGACAGGGAGTTGTTTATTTATTTGGAATAAATATTGGTTAAAGAACATGTTTTAAAAATATCAGATCTTTAGTATATCAATACAGTACTTCAAGAATATCTCTCAAGCACATATGGGTTAACACACTATCCATGTTTTAAAAAAAGGTATTTTATGTGATTACTATTTGTAGTGATCAGTTTTTATATATTAATGATATCTGTATGGTAACAGTAAGATTTTGTCAAACAGACTACATCAAATAATGTTGGCAAAACGTTAATTCTGAAAATTTCAATTTATCATGCTGTGAAACACTGTGCATATTTGTGCATGTGTGTATGTCTTGATAAGACACTCAGAATCACTCAATATTTTCCTATTCTATATCTCTAAGTCTGTGGAAACCCACAGTCTTAAAAGGCAATGGATGAGGTAACTTCATTTCAAATGCCATAGAAAAGCTTTATAGAACTTAGGTGACACTAAGAGTCATTTACACAAAAATTTTTAGACAGCTAGTGATTCAATTCATATAGAACACCACTCCTTAGTATCTCAGACTAATACATTGGTTTATAAATAGTGCGTGTTATATAAAAATCATTTTATACAATGTTATTTAGGTCCAAAGTTCTATACAAAAATAATCTAAATTTTGTGTCACTGATTCTCTTTTCTCTGCTACTTCATACCTGGTACATCTCTCATCTTCTGTATATGTCACTCTAGCACAAATGGTGGGGTTCCATGTGCACTTAGATTAATTCATTATGACAGTTTATTGAGTGTGATATGCCAGGCATGTACTACTCAGAGTTATGTATGAGGGTGAAAAAGACAGGTTTGATAGGTTTTACAGTAGGGTTTTATGGCAACAAAAAATAGGAAAAACATGCAGTGATGAGGAGTATAAAGGGGTCATGGAAGCTTGCATAAATGAAGTAATGCCTATGTTTAAATATGAATTACAAGGTCACTTAATGGATGAAGTATGGACAGGCTAGGTATCATTGTGGATGAATAAGCAAAAATTGAGCAAAGGAGGCAAAAAACTATCCAAATATGAACTTAGAGAGAGCATGACTCTAATGAGGCTACATGCCTGGTATTTCATGGAACAGAAGGGAGGCCAGAGCAGCTGGATTAGTGTTGGTGAAAGAATGTGTATTAAGGGATGTGGTCAAATAAGTTAACAGGCAAGAGATCATGACAGGCTTTGAAGGCTTCTGTAAAAACTTTTACTTTTACTCAGGAAAGTGACATAATATGATTATAAAGGATCACTGTGGTCTCTGCCTTGAGATCTGACTTTAACGAGTAAAGGGGGAAATCAAGGGAAAAAAGCTGAGGCTACTATAATTATTCACCAGAAAAATGATGCTGGTTTAGTTCAGGTTGGCGGCAATGGAAGGGGCTTGAAACCATTGGATGCTACATTTATTTGAAAATAGAGAAAACAGCATCTGCTAGCTGACTGGATGTAGAATGTAGGGTAAAGAGAGGACTAAAGCATGATTTAAGAAATTAAAAGGGTAAAATTGTCACGTGATGTGGAGAAGTTTTCAGGTGGCACAGGTTTTCAGGGGAAGATAAGGAATTCAGTTTTAGATATATTACATATAAGAAGTATGAGGCATTCAGGTGGAGATATCAACAATGCAGCTGGATAAATAAGTCTGGAATTTGGGAGAGAAATCCTGGCTGGAGTGAGCCTAGAGTGAAATGAGGACTTAAGGCATGGGATTGAATAAAACCTCCATGGGGAAGACTGAATGAAGGAGAGTGCATGGCCCTTCACATTCAACATCCACCACACAAAACTCTCGACACTGTTGGCTACTTTGGTTGGGTGCTTAGGATACAAAGATACTACAAAGAGACTCAAAGCATAGCTTTTAGCTTTTTACTTACTAATTACTGTGTCTCCAGTTTTCTGAAGGATTGCTAAAACACACTTTAACTTCATTTCCTCGGTTAAATCTCTCAAGAAACCCATGAGGTAAATAATATCATGTTTATTTTACACTTAAATCAACTATACTGAAACATACCCAAGAGCAGAGCTGAAACTCAGACTCAGCTCTGTTCAATGAGAAGTCTGTCCCTCCCAACCTGCTATTATCCTTTATATTCTCTTTATGCTAGAAAGGATTCCTACTCTATCTGCCTTCTTTCTCAGGAAGAAACTTAGTCCCATTTTCTCTCTCCAACTTATCTTTTGTTTTCTGAAGGAAAAATCCAAACTCAGTTGGACTAAGTGTCAGCTGGCTTTGTACTTTCACAATTTTTATTCAGAGATGGCCAGAACTAAATAATATATTAAATTATCTAGGGAAACATTTTTATTTTTTTTCTCTTTACATTGCTTTTAAGCTCATCATAGTATTTTAATAAAAAATGAGGGTGAACATGGACAGGGACAAAATTAAAAATCATCTTTTGAATGTAGTCATTATGTCACAATATTTAAATCTTCTTATTAAAGTGCACTAAATCTATCATTAGCATAAGTTACTATTAAGACTATTTAAGAAATCAGTAAGCATGATATTGCCAGTGATAGATGAACATACAGAGAAAGTAAGACTAAATATGTCATTATCTATATTAATTTTAATAAACATGTTAATAGACATTATAAATATAAAAGCTATAGTGATATATATAGAATTTTTAATGAATCATTTAAACATTATCCAATATATCATAAACATGAAGTAGAAATCAATACACCTTATGTTTTCAAAATCATCTTGTATGCAAATGTTAAAAATCTAATGGCAAAATTTGGGGGAGGGTGGAATTCTCTGAGTTTCGAAAGCCAGATGTGTGATGGTTTACTAGAACTGAGAAGCTTTAGTCCTATGATCAAGCATGCCATACAGATTTGGCTCTGAGCCTGCAGAAAAAGAAGGATTCTAAAATTATGATGTGGTTTGGACAATTGGAGTAATTTGTGGTTAGGAAATATGACATTTGGGAAAGCTTATTCTGATGATTTATGTCATATGTGTTTGCTCTACCCACATTTTAGGGCTCTAGTCTAAAGAAATAAAAAGTTACAAATGATCTCAAGAAACAACTAAATATTCTTGGTAGATTTTCATTTATGTAAGCACACAAATAGTAGGAAGTTTTTATTTTTTTATGAACTATTTTCAGACATATTTGGACTATTTTCAGACATATTTGATACATAAAGTTGAAATGAAATCATTCCTAATTCTAATAAATCATATTTTATAGTGGAGTACTTCACATGAAGATTTCTAAGCACTTCCAAATATTTACATTTTTTGTGTGTTTGTTTTCTTTAAGGTAACTAAAATAATGCCTAAAAGCAGGCATAAATTGAATCAATTGTCCACCTCATAAAATTTTTGGAAAGGTATCTCAATAATTAATCTATCTAGTTTTTAAAATCATTTTAACATGCATTGTGATTTTGTCATAAAAATCAAGAGTTCAGTGGGAAACCACTTTTTATATTTATCCATATGGTAAAAATCAATATTCAACATTTAAAAAAGTGCCAAAATGCCAGGTCCATCATAAATGCTTTGCACATGTTTTACTTTCAAAACTTCTGAAAATCTACTATTGTGATTCCTGGTCTACTTCAAGTTAAAAGCAAATTCCTCCATATCCTCAATTTCTTTCTATATTTCCTTTACCTTTTAGCTCTAAAAAAATGTGGTTCTTTCCTGATGATACTAATTGTTCTGTGATAATGGGGAACTTTTTCACATGCCCTCCTACCAGTGGACCGTCATGTGTGCTAAGTGCCCCCCCTTGTTCTTCATTGCATTTTCTAGACCATTTTTTTACTGTGGCAGATTTAATTTTTCGCAGTAACTACTCCAAGATCTCCCATGAAGATTTATTTATTTGTTTACCCATCCATTTATCCATTCATTTTTTTGAGACCATTTAAGATCTACTCTCTCAGTAAATTTCAATTCTACATATTCTCTATATTATTATCTACTCAACACATCCTGTTATCTTTGAGAGTAAAAGCAAATGATGAGAGACCTGCAATGTAGAAGTCTTTGTTTCATAACCTAGAACCCAATATATTTTTTTAACACTTACATTACATTTTTTGAATCTAAGTTTCTATCCAAAATAAGGAAAGCTGAGCTTATGAGGTAACTTTATATAGAAATTACAAACCTAAATTCTTCTGGTCATAATCATTTGAGAGTCACTTATGCTTATGTTTGCCCACCAGGAAAGCAAAAGTAAACATTTTCCTTCCTCTTTTTTCTGTAAGCCAGCTACCATTCCCAACCAATGAATCCACTTCCCAGTGCCTTCCATGAACATTATAAAGTACTGGCAAGTGGGTAAGTCACTGTGCATCTGAGACTGAGAGTTACTAGAACTCAATTTGTGAAACTCTGATTCTGAAAATCATAATGTAACTTAACTTTCCCCTCCATTTTAAACTTCATAGTCCATCTAAAAATTTTTAGTAGTTAACAAATAACTCTCAACAGTCACAACACATATCTTTGGAAGTTAAATCAATAGAGAAAGGTCTAAGATCAAACTAACAGATTTAAATCCACTAGAGGTGCTGCATTGTGGACTGGCACTCCCTCTAAGGTGTTCTGTGTCTTCCAAAGAAACTCTGGTTCTTCTGTCCCAGTTCTTCAAGAATATTAAAGGATGGAGATTTTTCTGCTTCCTCTGGTCTGCTGGGTTCTACTAAGAAATAAATAACTGTAAATGAATTGTATAAATACACATATTAAGAATAAGACTTGGGTGCCTGGGTGCTCAGTGGGTTAAAACCTCTGCCTTTGGCTCAGGTCATGATCTCAGGGTCCTGGGATCCAGGCCCTCATCGGGCTCTCTGCTCAGTGGGGAGCCTGCTTCTTCTTCTCTCTCTGCCTGCCTCTCTGCCTACTTGTGATCTCTCTGTCAAATAAATAAATAAAATCTTTTAAAAAAAATAATTAGATTTGATTTACTCGAAGTTAAGACTCTCATACTTTCCTTATCATTTTCATCTAGCTTTCATACTAGTATGCAAAAAACTTCTCTGTATTTAAATATAATTAAAAGCAATTCCAACCCTTCTCCAAATGTTCTGTCATTAAAATTAACTATCCAGAGTGCTGAGACTTGCAAGTAGATTTTTAAATAACATACGAGCTCCATGATTAATAGAGAACAGGTTTTTAAAGTGTCATCCAGTACATCTAGTATTAACATTACAGAAGCCTCTCTGTTTCCTTAAGGCAGCTATGTGAATGTCATAAGATTTTAAATCAGTCTAACAGAACCAGTATGGGCACTGGTTTAGTTCACGATTGACTTAAGGCTTTAAGTCACACACAAATTCATGTCACACATCATCATCTACCTGCGAGACTTTCTTCATACAGACCGATCTGTTTTTCAGTAACTCTTTACTGTAGTTGAAATGACTCAATGTAACTTATACAACAGTCTGAATAAGATAGGCTCACATTACACATTTTATTTTAAATCACTCACTCAGTATAATACCCTGAGGGTTGAAAGTATATCAAGAGGTTTAAAAAGCATGATCAACAACAAGAGGCAAAGGGTATAAGGGACAAGCATCAGGTGGCTACTAATTTGATACCAATCTGTGGATTTCATTTAATTAAAATACTCTATCATTCCAATCTTAATATTTAATCATAGAGTATCAGTAGTTAGATTAATAGTATTGCATATTCTTATCAATATACTATTATTAATACTATATGTAATTGAAATGTAGATTTCATATAATATATATGATACAGTATATAATATAACATATTATAGTATGGTATAGCATAAGACATTATATTATGTATATTAATATGTCACATAATATTATCACATCATATATTATATTATATACATTGTATAACATATTATATAATGCAGTATATATTATAATTCTATATTAATATATATTAATATCTAGTTAGTGTATATTATATAATTGTTATATTATTCTCAGGAGCCCATAAATACTGTGTTAAAAAACTTTAACTATTTCTCCTTTGTCCCATAGTAACTGGCATAAAATAATTCCTAATTATACACTGTTACATTGACATGGTGCTTGAGCTTTGAAACAGCAAAGCAAGAAAACAAGGATTGATGGTCCTTTTTCACTTGGCCTGATATTTCATCTGCTTTTGCTATTGTAATGGAGGAGATCTGGTTACTATTCTTATAGTTCTTTGGCTGCCAGCCTTTGTAAACAATAATTGACAAGATGTCCAGCTAACTGGGCTAAAAGACACATATAAGCGAGACAAAGTTGTCTTGCCATATGATGAAAAAGAAATTTATACCAAATGTGCAAATAGGAAAGCAGTTTTAAATTGAATTTACAAATCTGATGCTGTACAGTATTTTCCTTCATTAAGTTATTCAGATATCAGAACCCAGGAACTATCAATGTGGAACTGAGTCTTTACATAGATAATAAAAAGTACATTCCAAATAGCTTGTGAATTTTCAGATTCTTCTTGCTTTTTCAGTTGCTTTTAGCTCCTCCTAAGAAAAAGAAAAGACTAAGAGATTTGAATACATAGGATGCCTACAGGCAAGGTTTCAGTTTCAAAGGAGTTTCTTCCTAACCCAGAACAAAGAAGGTGAGAAAGAACAGGTGCACTACCACTTCCATATCACAGCATTAAGCCAGAACTGCAAACTCTTCTGAAAACTTGTTGCAGACATCAGACTACAAAATACTTAGAAATACTTTTTAAAAATTGACTAGAGGAATAACTTCGTCTCCCATCCCAAGCAAATTTGTAAACATATGTAAAAATCTTATGTCCACATTTTGCTTTCCCTGTATTTTTTCTTTCACTAAATTTTTGATTGGTCAAAGTGAGATTGAAATACATATGGATGAAATTTTAAAGATAAAATATTTTGAAGTAGCTGAATCAAAGGAGAAAGGAGTCTACAAAGTCTAGAGAAGAAAATAGATAATGTGCATTGTTACTTAGCCAGGGATATCTAGATAGGCAAAGATGTGATATCTTTCATTATTGCCTTTCACTTTTATATTCCAACAAACATGCATTCCTCTGCTATTTGTAGTCTATACATTTATATATCACTTACTATTTTGCTCAGTTTTATAATTAATTATATGTGTCTGCATTTTCTCTGAAAACTCTAAGTTCCCGAGATCAAAACTGTGTTACATATATATTTCAGCATTCCTTTTTGGAACCAGTCAGATTTTGCTTGAATTAGCCAAATAAAATATTATAAAGTAACCTCTAGATAAAACAAATTTAGTATTCACAGATGTCTATATTGCACAGTTTAGCATGTTTTCTAAGCTGTGCAATTTCAGTGTGCTTAATTTTGAATAAATTCTTGGTAATTTTCCATATCAATGAATAAGGTTATTTTTAGTGCTCATACTAAGATTTCCCCAGGGGTGCGGTGGGACAATTGAATGGTAGCTGCAATTGAGTATATCAGGAAATACACAGATCTACTAGCTGCTCCTACAAACCAAAGGAGAGGCTCCTGGACATATATCTTTTTCTAAGGGAGTGTCTTTATTTTTTTATTTTCTTAAAGATACCCAACACACCATGTCATTTCTCATGTTCCATGGACAGTCTTATAATACGCATCCTGAGTTTAAGGAGAACCTATATTTGAAGGTAGTAGATGATTTTTTTAAACCTTATAATTATGTAATTTTCCATGTACAATAGGACTTATTAACTCTCTTAGAACTACTACATTAATGGAAGGGAATTTGGCATCTAGTGCTATGAAATGCTTTTAAAAGTCACCTTTAGCGGCACCTGGGTGGCTCAGAGGGTTAAGCCTCTGCCTTTAGCTCAGGACATGATCTCAGAGTCCTGGGATCAAGCCACACATTGGGCTCTCTGCTCAGAAGGGAGCCTGCTTCCTCCTCTCTCTCTGCCTGCCTTTCTATTTGTGATCTCTCTCTGTCAATAAATAAATAAAATCTTAAAAAAAAAAAAAAGGTCACCCTTATGACTATGGCTTAAAACATAAATAATTCATTAGGATTATATTTATTCATTCACTCACTCTCAAGCCATTGATTATTTTGTCCTAGGGTTATGAAATAAGAATATAATTTAAAATGACAGATTTAAATCTTATCATGAATCTGATATATAGTTTTCATATTTAGGCTGGAATATTTTCATATATTGTATATTTTTTCTTCTGTCTACAACAGTTACCAATCTGTTTGCTTCCAGTCTCCTCCTGCTCTTCAACTACAGAGAGCCACATCTGCGGCCCATTTCAGTAACCTACTACACCCTTTGGAACCAGTGAGAAGCTATTTACTATACTCAAAAGAGCAGTGATTTCTGCCTTAAAGTGTTCACATTTAAATGTACAGACTTCCTCAAATGAAAAACATAAAGAAATAAAAACACAATGTCCTTACTAAAACACACAGACTCATCATTTTTCAAAGAGAAGCCCCCTGGCATGAATAAAGCATATATATACCAACATAGTAATAGTATAAAAAAAATCAGATAAAAAAAGAATAATCAGAGGTATAGCATATCAAATTTCTTATTTTCCTTGCTTCAAACAAGTACAGTGAGATTTTTCAGAATCTGTTCTTCTATATCTTTCTCTTGGGCACCAGACAAAGATGTTTTGGAACTCTCTTTCTTGGTAGCTGACTACATCATGCTAGGCACTGAGGTTACACAGATAACTAAGACTTTGTTTAACTCGATTCTGCTAGATATTGGGCAAATTACCCTCTCTGAATTTCAATTACCTTATAAAATATAGTATAATATGGCTATCTGCCTCATTGCTTTGTTGTAATGAATCTCATCAGTATTTAACCCAATACTTGTCACAAAGTAAGTATTTAATTGATAACAGGTATTATATTATTTTTCCTTTATCAGAAGTTATGGGGGGGGGACCTGGGTGGCTCAGTCATTAAGCATCTGCCTGGAGTCCTGGGATGCAGTCCTGGGATGGAGCCGCTCATCGGGCTCCCTACTCTGTGGGAAGCCTGCTTCTCTCTCTCTCACTCCCCCTGCTTGTGTTCCCTCTCTGGCTGTGTTTCTCTCTGCCAAATAAATAAATAAAATCTTTTTTAAAAAAAGTTACTCGGATCTGATAAGATTTCACAGTTGAAATAATTTTGAGAGTGAAAAATATTACACAAAAAAAGAGAGAGATGTAGCCATTTCAGACATACCAGGACACACACTCACACTCTAGGACTATTGTAAGAGCCAGGAACATGAAGACAGGATATCTATTCTCAAGTACTTAGTGTTTAACAAACAAAACAAAAGAGAAACAGGCTTGTGCATATAGAGAACAACTTGGTGATTGTCAAAGGGAGGGAGTGAGGAAAGGGGAAAATACAGGAATGGGATTAAGAGGTACAAAATTCCAGTTGTAAAATAAATTAAGTCATGGAGATGTAAAGCACAACATATAAAGGAATCTAATCAAAGATGTATTAACATTTGTACGCTGACAGATAGTAAGTACATTTATCATGGTGAACATTTTGTACTGTACATATCAAGTCACGATGTCCTACACGCAAAACTAATATATTGTTTGTCAACTATACTTCTGTGAAAAAGAAAGTAGTTGAGTGTTTAGTGGCCCCTGAAGATGGCTGTAATTAAATGACAATGAGGGCAAAACATTAAAGCAAACTGTCTATTGTAATTGTAATTTGATTTCAAGGAATTTCAATGCTCTCAAATAATTTCATTTTTTTGTTTTTATTAGAAATTAATACCTTACCAAAAAAAGAAATCAATACCTTACAAAATATTGCCTATAAAGTCTAAAACAAGACAAGTTAGCTGCAATTGTTTATTAGATAATTACCTACAGTAGTTCAGTATCAGTCCAGAAAATAAAATTCCTGTGAATCTTGATAGAACACAAAAATTCCAGGAAAGCCACACTGATTATTTGCAGGCCATATCACCTACCCATATAACAAGTGCATCAAATGGCTGAACATTCTGCAGTCTCACTTCCACTTTCTTAGAAAAACATAGCATCCTCCTCATTTATTTTCTTTTTATCTCATTCTTTACCTTCAGTAAGAAAAAGACAAATGCTTCAGTTGATAAATTTCCCAAATATATTAAGAGGAATTTCAGAAAGGAAAAACAAAAACAAAAACAAAAACAAAAACAAAAACCTCAAGGCACCTGGGTGGCTCCATTGGTTAAGCCACTGCCTTTGACTCAGGTCATGATCCTGAAGTCTGGGGATCAAGTCCCACATCATGCTCCCAGCTCAGCAGGGAGTCTGCTTCTCTCACTGACCTTCTCCCTTCTCATGCTCTGTCTCTCAAACAAATAAATAAATAAAATCTTAAAAAAAAAAAAAGAAAAAAAACACAAAAAACCTCTACTGTGACTAGACATGAAAAAGATGTATGCTGTTACCTATAGTTGGGAAAGTTTGGATTTCAGCTACCAATTCATAGGTATCAGGCTGCAAATCATTTAAAATTTTGTTGTTACCCAACAGTTGGTGAGGAAGTGGTAAAAACAGACTTTATGTATAGTGCTAAGAACAAACACGCTTTGGAAAGAAATTTGGCAGTATTTCCTTAAATTCTAACACCCCATGTATATCTAGTAGAGAAACATATATATATGTGCCTACAGTCATTCACTAAGTTGTTTGTTGTTCTAATGCTTGCAATAGACAAATTGACAAAATGAGAAACTATCTATAGTGATATATTACACTACAATGAAATTAAATACATTGGGTCTTTATTCATCAAAGGGATAAATTATGGAAAAATATGTTGGTAGGAAAAAAAAGTTGTAAGAATTGTACATAAAATATTTTCTAATTACCTAAATATTGTGAAGCTAATAGAATATTATTCTATAGTGAATTGGAGCTATCCCCTCCAACACACACACAGACATACATTGTACACAGGAAGTACAAAAATGATACTGTTACCTTTGAAGCTAGTTAGGGCTCAGGATAAAAAGTGCAATCTCAACTAGTTTTTTTTAGGGAAAATATAACAAAACCAAACTAACAAAACCTGAACTATTTCTTTTTAAAATCAGACTTCTATTTTTAACCAATATCTTCACATGGTTTCGTATAAAAATCTGAGAACGGGAGCACCTGGGTGGCTCAGTTGGTTACATGTCTGCCTTCAGCTCAGTTCATGATCCCAGGGTACTGAGAGTCCCATATCAGATAGAGAGCCTGCTTTTTTTACTCTCTCCCTTTCCCTCTCCCTCTGCTGCTCCTCCTGCTCTTGTGCTCATTCTCTCCCCTCTTTCTCTCTCTCTATCAAATAAATAAATAAAATTTAAAAAAATAAAAATCTGAGAGTGATAACTCTGCTAGAACTATGATGTTCTTGGAAGTAATGTTCTGGGCATTCTTACTTTTAAACATTTTAGTTAATTAAATAAATATTCAAGGGTTTAGTATTATTTGCTCATTTATTTTATTATGCTGATGGACGTTTAAGCTATGTTCAGCTTGAAAGGAAATTATTTGACCAGTAAGTGGAGAATACAGAATCTTTCCTATGCCGTTCTTACATAATGAGATAATCTTGCTGTGGATGTTTGCAAATATAATTATAAAAGAGGAACACAGCTAAGCATTGCACATTGATAAAATATTAGATGCTGTGAGCCAAAACATCCCAGAAGGAATGAGTAGCTTCCAAATTTAGCCTAATTAATCAAAAATTGGATAAGAAAATATAATGTGCTTTAATTTCAATAAAAATTTTAAAAATCATTATTTTAGTTAGAAAAGTCTAATTAGTTTGCTCAAGTACATTTTATGCCTAAGAAACATGCATAAAAGTCACTTCCTCTTTGTCTTCCTTTTATCTTTAATATTAAAAAAAATCATTGGTTTCCCTTGTTTCTTAAAAATAAACAACAAATTCAATCTCTACAGCCATTCATTCACTAAATCCATCTTTTAATGTTTAAGAATTTTCAAGACAAAAATAAATAGTTCAGGATACCCAGTGTTACACATACTACATACTTGTCAACAAATATGCAGAACAGGTATTACTTTGGGTGCCTGGGTGGCTCAGGGGGTTACGGCCTCTGCCTTTGGCTCAGGTCATGATCTCAGGGTCCTGGGATCAAGGCTTGCATTGGGCTCTCTGCTCAGCAGGGAGCCTGCTTCCCTCTCTTTCTCTGCATGCCTCTCTGCCTATTTGTGATCTCCCTCTCTGTCAAATAAATAAATAAAATCTTTTTAAAAAAAAAGAAGAGGGAATACTTTAATTTCCTTTTGTTTCATGTTATTTTTCCCTTCTTTGGTTGCATCTGAATTTTAATTCTGTTCACATTCTGCTATTCGTAGGAAAGTGGCCTGAAGCGGACAGCAAGAAGAGAGCAGTAAATGGAGCACGTAAATCATTCCTTCCCCAGTTCCACAGCCGATTTAAAGAGCATCCTGGCACTAATGCTTGAAAATAATATACTGTCGAGCCCGACACAGCAGAGGGACTCTACTTCAAATTACAGGATAGTCCAGGTGACTGCAATTACAATTAACCTCCTGCCCACAATGTCAGTGATAAACAGTCATGCGAGAGATGGGTCTAAAAAAGTACTCAGGTAATGTAAAAGCAATCCCTGAGGTTTTAGTGTATAAAAATTATTTTCAATTAAAACATCTCACAACTTCAAAAATTGGTTTCCTGACGAATGTAATTGTTTTTTTCTATTAAAACAGCTATATCATATGATATAATAAAAGCAACTAGATGAATTCCTGATGTATAATATGTGCACAAGAAATATTTATGAAAAGACTATAAGCACATTTGCAGAAATCCACAATCTTTCTAGTCCCCAAGCATATGTTCAATATTTGAAATAGGTTTGCTAAGCATTATTTTTGCCCAATCTGGTTTATATGAAAGAATAACTATACTGATATACTAACACCAACGTCAATGAATTTATTGTTTCCTTTGAGATTATAAATGTACATATGTGTGTATGTGTGTGCATGTATATGCAAATAATTCATGCACACACAGATGCAGTGCATCAGGTTATATATATATATCTTTCAAATAGAGGATAAGAGAGAGAAAGAAAAATTGTGTATGTACATTTGGTCTTTCCACTACAGATGTTCTTAATTTTCATTGTACATATGGTAGATACATATGCAATGAATGTACACAACTGATTATTAATAAATATCATGTTTTAACAAATCTCTGTTGAGACAAGAATATTCCAATCTTGATTCACAAAAGTATATTTGCATACATAAAACTGGAACTATGATATGGACATACATAATCCTTATCTACTAATACATACCTAGTTGGAACTCAATAAATTAAGTTGATATACTGTTGGTAATTATAATAAGAGTTTTCCAGGAAAATCAATGATCCATTCTTACAAAGTTCTGGTAAGTATCATTAATGAACTAAAATCTACCACTAGGAAGCAATATTTTCTAACTCAGAATGATATTATAATCATACAAGTTTAGAACACTTAATATTCAAGGTTTACACTAATATGGGTAAATGTGATAGGAAAGCATCTAAAAGTTAAATATTTAAAATATAGTACTATGTACTCTTTATTGTGACAGGTGCAGGTAAATACAAAGTGGTATAATAGAATAAACTTGTTTGAGATGTCTCACATTCTAGCTGGAGAAATAAATTTATCTTAGTGAGCTTAAAAAATGAAATTAATACAATTAGTAGAAACTGTTGCAAAAATGGAATTAAAGAATAGCTTATACAGTTAGAGAAAATTTATGGAGCTGTTTTTAAGCTATGCCAATTAATTTTTTAAAAAGCATAATCTTAAAGCAGATAAAAGAAACAATAACAGGTCATTTAGTTCACGATTGTTAGTGTAAGGAGTTGATTCCAAATATGATGATGAATGCTTTGAAAATAAGACAAAAAATTTAAAATTGAATTTGTGGAAAATATAGAGCCATTGTCCATATGTGTGCAAACATGTATATTTTTATGTGTCTGTGTCTGTGTGTGTGTTTGTATAGGACAGGAAAGGAACAATGTGATCAATGTAGAACTAAGGATTTCTTTCACGGATGACCAGTTAGAAACCCAGCATAAACTGTAGAAATTGTTGAATATATTGTAGAAATCTAGCATCAATTGAGAGTTTGTATTAAGATAACAGTTTATCATGATGAAGAGATAAAATGACAGGTATCCAATAATTTTCTTAAGTATTTGACTTTATACGAATTTAACTTAACCTCTCTAAGCCTCAGCCTCTAAATGTGTATTACTAATTTCAATCTATAATAACACCATGGTGAAGGCAGCTAGCTCTCTATTCACTAAATATTCCCTACTTTTGTCTGAGGAACAGGATCTATAACGGGAGTGCAAGTATGCCTAGCTATAAAGCCATATTTATCAGTTCTCCTCATAGAATTAAGCTGCAATGAGATAAAGGTGGATTTTGTGTGTTACCTTCAGAAAAGTGTTTAAATAAAGCTGACTTAACTGGAAGGCATGACTTCCATTCTTCTTGCCCTTTCCTTCTTCTTCCTGCCTAGAATATGGATTTGGTGGTTTGGTAATCCAGAGGTCACCTAAGGTTAAACCAGGAAGTTCTTTAAGAATGAAAACTATATAAGCAGGATGGCTTTCCAAAATGAAAAGGATCTGGGTACCTGGTAATAAAGAAATACCACATCTGTCCTGTACTGCGTATCCTCAGGCTTCTTGTATAGGAGGGAAAAATATTTTCATTTATTTAGGCAATGAAACTTATTTTAGGCCATTGGACTTTTACTTAAGCCTGTCCCATAGGATTACTGTCTTAAAGGAGGCCAAGTCTATATAGGGAAAATAAATCTGTTTCATATTTGAAATCTAACCTTAAATATTGCTTCAAAGAGACATTCTTAGGTGGTTCAATATGAAATAATTGCTCCTTTGTTTCTTTCTCTTTATAGCACTTATTACAATTGATAAATATCTACGTTTTGGTTTATTTTCTAGTGTTTCTCTTTATTGTACTCTATGAAACAAGAGGAAAGTAAATAAACCCAAGACATGGACACAGAGTGATGATTAATAAACATATATTAGTTAAGCAAATGAATAGCACATTAAAATGAAACTACTGATTTTCTCCTAAAAATCCTGTGCAAAGTACATAATATTTTCCTCAATGACTACATTTTAAAAAGTACAAAATCTTTCATTTATTTCATTGATTATCAACTAGCAATGAAATTTAATGTGATTCTTTTATCTCCCAAGATGTAATGAGAATTCCTCAGATGCTTCAACTATTATCAACTATTTGAAAAAAACTTCATTTAAATGTTTTCTTAAGTTATGATATTTTAGTGATATTATTATGTCCAATTCAGTTAGATAAAATTCGGTTACTAGGTTTCCTTAATATGAACTTTTCAATATAATAATAGAATGCTAAGTAACTTTATACTATTTTTCAGTTTTATACTGCCCATTAACTCCATTATTTTGAAATTCCTTTATGTTTCTTGTTTTACCCTTTCTTTTTTTTTTTTTTTTAAGATTTTATTTATTTATTTGACAGAGAGAAACACAGGGAGAGAGGGAACACAAGCAGGGGAAGTAAGAGAAGGAGAAGCAGGCTTCCTGTCAAGCAGAGAGCCCGATGTGAGGCTTGATCCCAGGACTCCTGGATCATGACCAGAGCCAAAGGTAGATGCTTAACGACTGAGCCACCCAGGTGCCCCTTGCCTTACCCTTTCAAGTTCATCAGTGAATTCTACTATTTCTCTCTCTCTCTCTTATAAGATTTTATTTATTTATTTGACACAGAGAGAGCGAGCACAAGTAGGCAGAGTGGCAGGCAGAGGAAGAAGCATCTTCCCCACTGAGCAGAAAGCCCAACGTGGGGCTCAATGCCAGGACTCTGGGATCATGACCTGAGCTGAGGGTAGATGCTTTACTGACTGAGTCACCCAGACGCCCCATCTACTATCTCTTTTTCTTTTATACCTCCTAATTTTCTTTGAATCTGTCATTGACTTTATTCCTTTCTCTCTCTTAAGCTTCCTACCTAATAAATTCACATCGTTTATAAAAAAATTCATTTCATAAGTGTAACCTCTACATATGTGCATGATTTTCAAAATCCTACTCTTCAGCTCTGAGCACATTCCAGCTATAGGCATGCTTTCGTAATGAACTCTTTAAGAGTTGCATTTTGTTGACTTCATTACTATTATGTAAATAGCTGTTTGTCAGACACAGTTCATTTTTATAATTCTCAGTCATCTTTCTCATCTGTCATTGTGGTCAAAAGCACAACCATGCTAAAAACATAAATGAATAAATGAATGTCCACTTTAACCCTTCTGTACCTTTCTATATTGCACTCAAATTTCCCATTAATATTTCTTGTCTGAGTAACATCATGCCCTTACCACTTCAATTATTCTAATTCAGGCCCTCACTCAAAATACTAAATCATATTGAGACAAATGATTCTGTAAAATTAAATAAAATCAGACAGTCTCTATGCTTTTTATTTTTAGTAAATTTGCTGCTTGAAGTTTTAACAAATGTTGAAAGTCAATTTTTGTATGATACTGTTTCTCCACTTGGAAGATTCTCTGCATTAGTTTTACATGCACATAAAGTTTTGGAATTTAAAAACTGTTTCATTATGTCATGGCTAAATAAGCTAGACAGGCCAAACCTTATTTTTATTTTAATATTTAGAAGCCCAGGTGTGCCATAATTAAATCATTGCTCAAAGTGTCACACATGTAAAACTGAATCAGAGCTTAAGTTTGTGTCATTTTGATACTGTTGTCTGATAAGATTAACAGTGTATTATCTAGTATTTTCTTTTATTATTTGATAAGGGGGCAATGTATTATACCTCAAACTGTGAATATCAACTGAGCAACAGAGAAGGGTTTAGCTAAGATGAGTGCTTCTCATTCTGCACTCTGTATTACTATGTTCTAAAGGCATCTCTGGAAAGATCAGTAATGAAATTAAGATAACTAACACAAAATATATGTGCCCAAATGTATTTAATTTACTCAATAATTCATAAATGGCTCGAGTTCCCAAATAGTTACCATAGTTCCTATTAAATTATTCTGTGAAAGAAAGTTATGAAATCAAAATACACTTTTATGATCTTCTGTGAAAGTAGTTGCATATTTTCAGTGAAATTGAAAGCCGTGCTTTATTTACATTCATGAAATTTTAAGTATTTATTCATATTTTTAAAAATCAAAACAAGAGCTTCATAATATCTCTGACATTGTCCATATATCTGAGATTTTTTAAGCAATTTGTTTATATAAATTAAGAACACTTGGGAGAACTTTTGTAAATTAATTTACAGAATTTCCTGTTTTCATTCAGTCTGCAATAATGCACTGCTAAAACAAAATAAAGGGATATTTTTTCCAACTCCATTAAGGTATAATTGACAAAATAGTAATACATTTAAAGTGTACAACATTATGATTTGATACATGTGTACATTAAGAACAGTCTCTCTTTTTTTTTTTTTGAAAAGTTTTTAACAATCAAGTTAGTGAGTCCACCCATCACTTCACATAGTTATATTAGGTTATCTTCTGGGGAGTGGTGAGAACATTAAGATCTACTCTTTTAGCACATTTTGATTATATGATATAGTATTATCAATAGTTATCATATTATACATTAGATCCTCAGATCTTATTCATCTTATAAATGAAAGTTCATGTCCTTTTACTAGCCTTTCACTCACCACTTCATCCCCTGGCAACCACCATTCTACTCTGTTTTTGAGTTCAACTCTATTTATTATTATTATTATTTTTTAAAGATGCCATATATAAGTGGTATCAGGTAGTATTTGTCTTTTTATGTCTGGCTTATTTCACTTAGCCTAACGTCCTTCTGGTTCACCAATGTTTTTGCAAATAGCTGGATTTTATTCACTTTCTTTATTCATTTGTCCATGAACACTTAGGTTGTTTCCATACCTTGACTATCATGAAAAATGTTTTAATAAACATGGAAATAAGATATCTTTTTGAGATAGTGATTTATTTTTCTTGGATATGTACCCAGATGTATGACTGCTGGATCTCATAGTGATTCTGTATTTAATTTCTTGAGGAAATACTATTTTCCATACTACTGTTGCCATACTACTATCCATAATGACTGTACCAGTTTACATTCCCAACAACATGAGGATTCTAAAGGAGCATTATTTTATCTTTGTGAAACACATTTCAACTTTAAAAAGAAAAAAAAAGTGAAAACTCACATCTATAAAGTCTTCACTTCTGGTACTTTCAGATTGTTTGCATTTCCTACAGTAATTAAGTAGATGAAGATGTCATTAAAAGTAGATCTACCATTGTTATTCCATGTGCACACATATTATTTACTTTATGGACAACTTTTGCAAAGGATCTAGAGCATGATCTCAAATAAATCACACAGATTGAGATTTTGAGAGATATGTTTCTGTTATAGATGCAATACTTATATCTTTGAATCAAGATTATTTTAGATGAGAAATATACCACATCAATAACAATAAAACATGCTGAAGTAGGTATATAATTCTCTTGGAAAAGTGTCCATTATGGATGCAGCCAATTAATGTGGATTCTAATGTTTGTAATGGGAACTTTTCCTTTTGTTCTAGTTTTTCTTTCAATGGAAATTGCCAGTCAAGCAAAATTTGTGATCACATTTTTTGTGTGATGTATTTTGAAAATTTTCAAAATTCTGAATTTACTCACAAGTAAATCCCTTTGCTCAATACAGGAAATAGCTTGCCCTTGCTGATGGACAGATCTTGCATGCCACGGACAGTTTTGTGGAAAATCACACTATTATACATGAAATTTTATGTGGGAGCTAAAAATCAAATAATGGGTTTGTTTTATCTTTTTTTCCTTATTATTTGCCATGGGCTTTCTCTCTAATCTACTAACAGTATTTAATTGCTAATGAAACCATTGTAATATTAGATAACTTGCTCTGTTCCCCTTGACATGATTAAGGATCTTCAACATCTATCTGTGAGAAATAGTGTCTGAAAAAATACAGAATCACAGGGCATAAATGGATGCTGCAGTGAGGTAAAAGCCATGTATAGAAGAGAAGGGCAGCTGCTTTTCCACAACTGGGCAATTTTGAAGACATGTGTGCCCTAGAATAAGGATTTCCAAGTAAATTCAATTTCTGGATCCTAAGGAACAGATAAATTCATTTATTGACCTTATATGATTAGAATAGATCTATTCATCCACTTTATCAGCCCATCAAATCTAGTTTTATAAATTTCTTAGACCTGACAATTAATTACTCTTAATTATTGTGCCCAAACTATTAAAATTCTCTATATTAAAGTTGTAGAAAAATTTAATACATGTACACAATGTCAAGAGAGTATTTTGAGGATTCCATTCTTTAATATTGAGTTGAAGTGTTAAAAAGTAATAAGACCATAGTTTTAAAATGTATGTTGTATACTAGAATGCAGAAATATACATCTAGTGAAAAGGAAAATGTATGATTGATTTATGAAAATTGTCAATAACACCCAGTATATAGATAGCTAGTCAGATGATAGCAGATAATATTTTGATTAGAAAAATCAATCTGGGATGCCTGGGTGGCTCAGTCATTAAGCTTCTGTCTTTGGCTCAGATCATGATCCCCATGTCCCAGGGTTAAGCCCCATATCTGGCTCCCTGCTAGGTGGGAAGCCTGCTTCTCCCTCTCTCACTCTCCCTGCTTGTGTTCCCTCTCTAGCTGTGTTTCTCTCTGTCAAATAAATATAAACAAACAAAAACAAATAAATATATAAAAGTAAATAATCATGGTTTCTTGATTCTAACTGAGCTAATTGGTGAATTTTGCCTTTAAGTACATACATAATAAAGCAGGTACTACAGAAAATTATTGAAAATATGAAAATACCCACAGAAAGAGTGGCATAAACCAAATATAACAAAGATTGTGCTGGCCACAAGACAAATTATCAGTGTTTTAGTAACTGATCAAAAATTTAAAATATTGAACATAACCATAAAATCTGTAATATACAGCAAACTATCCTAATATTATACATATAGTTTTAAATACATAAATGTGCAATCTCATTCTTGTGTTCATTTACTTTTTAGATATATATTAATGTACCATGGTAACTGCCTCTCTTCCATACTCTTTAGAGAAGGAAAATATTCAAAATTTCTTATTTTCAAGACCTTTATAAGACAAAACTAAGAATTCTAAATTCACTGCTTCCATTATCAATTAGCTACAAAAAATATTTTTAAAAAAATCAGAAGGGCAATTTTGGAACTACAGCTTTTAAAATGTGTTTAATCCACCAACTGACCTCACCCAACTTCTGCAGGTGCTCTCACATGGACACAGTTTAATTAATAATAATTATAATTAATATTATCATTTTTCTGGTGGTTAAAGTTACCCAATTAGGTATTATAAACTTACAATAAGATATTTTTAAAGAAAAATTTCTATCATTTCTGTAAATTTAAAATGAAATACACTGGTGTTTCATGGAGAACAATACTTTATAAGATCCTTAAAAAATAATAAGTATTATTATTTGTAATAGCAATAAAATATCAAACTTTTTCATGCTTTAACACACTTTATACTTGATCAGTACATTAGTATATGAATTATTATTTGCATTTGAGCCTCTCTTGAGTATCATAGTGTATACTCCCTATTACTTAGAGCGGATCTATGTCTGTCCCACAGTGCTTTTAGGCAGACAACTGCTCTTTCCTAATCTCTTTTGAAGCAAACAGATAACAATTTATCACTGTGATCTGACTTCTTTCAGTTGGTTTAACTTCCTTGAAGTATGACAGGCATCAAAATCTTTTGTAATTGACTCCTTACTGACTGGCAAGGAAATCACTGCATCTGATAAGATCTTACAGGAAAACAAATTCCCAGTTCTGTAATATAGAGGTCCCATTCCTGTTGAGCTACTATCTTAGTAAAACCATATACATTTTCTTAATCTGAGATAAACACCATTTTCTCATACCTACTAAAAAGATTAATCCATTAACTTTTGAGCAATAAATTTTACTGTACTCATTGAGATAGAAATTTTTTCTTAAAACTTCACTGATTTCTAGATAGAAATTTTACAGATATTGTTGAAATAAATTAAAGTTAGCTTAGAATAAAATTATAAAGAACAATACCCAAATGTATGTAACTATAATACTTTAATAATTTCATTCACATAAAATTAAACATTTGTATTTTTCAATTTGAGAGAAAGAAAATCTAATATACAGATGATTTAAATTCTTTGTTCACATAGGGGAATAGGGGAAGTTTTGGAAGGAAAAAAATTGTGAAAATCTTTACATTTAGATCTCAGATTAATAGCTATGCATGACACCCAAAGGAAAATGAAAACTGAAATTAATGAAGTTTGGATTCAAGTATCCTATACTTGATTTATCATGATACATAAAATTGGTGCATATCTTAAAATGGTGTTACTGTGATAACAACCCAGTTTTACATCTCTTAAATTGTAAGTGAATTAACATTTTAATATTTTAATTGGGTCAGACTATGACTTCAAGGGACAAAATTTCTTTAATACCCTTGGGATTCAAAAATTAGAACATATTTCTCACATGAGAGAGATGGTGAATATCTGTATTTTCCCTGTGGTAGGAATAAAGGAAGGTACTGAACCAAATTCATTTCCAGTTATAAGAAATTAGGATATGGACCACTTATTTCCGGTTGATTTTTCATAATTCAACTGAGCATGGTCTTATATCTAAATTGGGACATTATCATCTTAATGTTATGGAATCAATGTGCATCAAGTCTTGTAGTTCCTATATAAGTATATGATAAGTAGGAGATACTCCGTGAAAATATATGACATAGAAAAATCTTAGTTCCAGATAGCAAAATTAAGCTGCACCTTGCCTTTGTAACACTAACCTCCTATAACTGTAGCAAAGCCTGAAAAAGAATGTTTATCTATCTTGTAAGATATAATCCCAAATAAAATGTCTAGAAATGTGTCTAATAATAAGATTCAGTTTCATAGTCTTTGTGAGGAGTTGATTTTTTCAGTTTAGAACCACTTCTCTCTTGTATTCGATTAAACATGGACTTTTCTAAATACTTGATATACCTATGAACCCAAAAGTGATTGAGGTTCAAATCAGCAAGAGATGATTTTGAATATTACATAAAAGTGACATAAATGTCTATATTAGGAGTTCTGAGTCTAGTCAATTGATTTCTTCCTTAATAGTTTTTTTTTTTATATTTAAATAAACAGTTACATATTTGAGCTCTTACAGAGTTCAGGTCTTAAGAAACAAGATAAAACAAAATATCCAGGAAAAACTGAAAACAGGTATTCTAGCGCAATTGCTGCTTCAAAATATGTATACTGGAAATGGAAGACTCCGAGATTTCCAACTATCCTTCTGTCACCCTTTTATATCCATAATAGTACACATTTGGAGATTGAAAATAATGATCATAAAATAACCTTATAAACAAGAAAATCACACAAAAAAAGTCGTATCTACAAACATATATTCACACACACATAGGGATGTCTTAAAAATGCTATCATTCTGGGGTGTCTGGGTGGCTCAGTCAGTTAAGCATCCAACTCGTGAATTCAGCGTGGGTCATGATCTCAGAGTTATGAGATTTAGCCCCATATTGGGCTCCATGCTTAGCTGGGGTCTGCTTGAGATTCTCTCTCCTTCTTTCTGCCCCCCACCCCGTGTGCTCTCTCTCCCTAAAATAAATAAATATTTTAGTAATATTGCTTTCATCTTATACTTTATTTTATTTTATTTATTTTTAAAAAAAATTTATTTATTTGTTTGACAAACAGAGAGAGAGAGATCACATGTAGGCAGAGAGGCAGGCAGAGAAAGAGGAGGAAGCAGGCTCCCCACCGAGCAGAGAGCTCGATGTGGGCCTGGATCCCAGGACCCTGAGATCATGACCTGAGCCAAAGGCAGAGACTTTAACTCACTGAGCCACCCAGCTGCCTTTTCTTTTTTTAACAAAATAAAATAACATCCCCAAAAAGAAGAAAAGTTCTATCTGTCAGGACAATCTGACTTGAATTATTGTTGCTCAAGTGGCCAGTTAGTTTCCTCATTTCTGAACAAACAAAAATCTGCGAGGCAACTGGAACAAAGAAGCAAATCACAGGAGAAGTTTAGGATATATATATATATATATATATATATATATATATATATATATATATCTTAGTAGCCAGGTAACTTAATTTTATATTTCAAAAGTTTAAAAACTTTAGGGGCGCCTGGGTGGCTCAGTTGGTTAAGCGACTGCCTTCAGCTCAGGTCATGATCCTGGAGACCCGGGATCGAGTCCCACATAGGGCTCCCTGCTCAGTGGGAAGCCTGCTTCTCCCTTTCTCACTCCCCCTGCTTGTGTTCCCTCTCTGGCTTGTTTCTCTCTGTCAAATAAATAAAATCTTAAAAATAAAATAAAATAAAATAAAAACTTTAGTCCAACCTCCTACTATTAAAAAAAAATTGGAAAACTTAAATATAAACCAATAAAAGTAGCTTTAGTAGCACTGAATTCATTGAACAAGTTCAGGATTCTAACTGAAAACCATTGTGGTGTGAATCACTTCCACTTCAAATAGTAGAGAGTTTCTCATTAACAAAAGACTGATTATGTTAAGAGTCATATTTGATTACAAATCCATATCTAATAAGCAATATCTTTACCTTCTAGCCCCTTCTTATTCTAATCCTTACTCCTGGATATGAAAATATTACTTATGACTGATTCCAACAGACTTCTGCCTTGTCCCTTAGCTTACTCCATAGCATCTAGGAGAAGTTACTTAATATGAGGAAGCTAATCCAACGGTTAATCTGTAGATACGCTATCTAGAATTTGTAAGGGAATAAGAAAAGGCAAAACAAAACAAAACAGATTGACAGTTGGAGTCAAAAGCAGAGACAGATACCTGACCCATGAATCTCCACTATTCTCTATTTTTTATTATAAATCTTCCTGGGTATATAGGTAGCCAGCTAGTGGCAACATTTCTCACCATGACTTTCAGATAGCTGTGATCATATGCCCATATTCAGGCAGGTTGGATATGAGAGAAATGACTTATAACCTCCTAGATATCTGCATAAAGCTGAAGGCACTGCTCTGGGCTTCTCTTGTTTTCTTCTCTCTGATTGAAAAAAAAAATAGTGAGGAGTGTAATAACCATTGTAGATCCCATGATTAGCATACCAAGACTGTAGAGACATTCTGCCAGTCAGCACCCCTTCATGATCTCATAAACTTGTCTGCCTACCCACACATATCTACTAAGAGAAAAGCAATTTTCTCTCTTGTTTGACATGATGTTTTATGTTTCTTTGTTTTGAGAGGAGCCTGTACCCTAAATAATACAGTAGCCAAATGACAGTAACTTAATATTAGGGTTAATAGGTAAACCAACTGGAAGTTGAGGGGCATTATAGTTGGGGGAGAGAGGTTCTGAGTCTAAACAAACTGACTGGATTAGAACCCAGTTGTCCCAGTTATCAGCTTTGGAAACTTGGAAAAATTAATCTCTCCTTGTTTCAAATTCTGTAGTTCTAAGGACAAGAGTAGCTTTATCCCAGAATCCAATAAGATTTACAAATTAATGCCAAGCAGAACAGAGTGCACCCTGTCAAGTAGTAGGTGCTCAAAACATGTGAGCAATTACTGTGACTGGCAGACAGAAAAGTGAAGTTTCCTGAACACCTGCGGCTGAGGTTCCCTGTCTCGCACTCTCCCTAAGACTAGGTTCCTCCATTTTTGCTTGAATTCTAGTGATTCTAATCCACAAACTAAATCTCCTTTCACTCCAACAAGCAAAAGGCATTCTGTTCCTTTTGATAACAAGACAGAAAAACTGAGAGGCAAATCCTGCTTCTGGATAAGTTACTTTTTGAACAAATTCAGACTTTATAGAGATATTTATCCCAGAAGATGATGTGGGCTAAATACATAGTAATTTCAAAAAGTTTAATTACATATATTAATGGCAAAAAGTTATTTTAAGGGCAACCAGAAGGTTGTAGAAACATGTAGCAAGAATAATCTAGCTTGTAATACTGAACAAATGGCATAAGGTGTATGAGTGGCTTCACCATAGAGCATATCTTATCACTTCTACTCGATGCTCAGAGCTTAACTAAAGTGTCCATGTATCTAGGGAAGGATGAAAATGTATTCTTTCTTATAGCTGTAATTTTAAATAGTTCCTTCTATTTCATCATTATTCTATCCAAAAATGAGTCAAAGATGTTATGCTAGAAACTTCTTAAAAATACAATTTATTAAAATATGAACAGAAAAGAAGGAAGAGAGGAAGAGGTTGGGAAGAGGTGGAGGAGGAAAAGACAAAAAAACAAGAACACTTGTTCAAATATGATTTAATGGAGTGAAGATAGCTTTTGTTTTAAAGATTTTATTTATTTATTTGACAGAGAGATCACAAATAGATAGAGAGGCAGGCAGAGAAAGAGGGGGAAGCAGGCTCCCCACTGAGCAGAGAGCCCAATGTGGGACTTGATCCCAGGACCCTGAGATCATGACCTGAGCGGAAGGCAGAGGCTTAACCCTCTGAGCCACCCAGGTGCCCCAAGATAGATTTTTATGTGTCAGCATACAGAAGATACAAATGAGGTTTGAATGGAACTAAAACAATTCTTCTTTAATTGTTTTTAAACAGATGTGAAATAGAAATACAGTCGTATTTCCATTTGCTTCCATAACCGTGTTCAATAGTTTGTTAACATCATACTGCAAACAGATGAGGGAAAGGGATGTTATGATAACTGTTCCAAGAGGTTGAAAACAGCTGTGATATGATCAGTAGAGAAGTTACAATCTCACTGAAAAACACCTTCCAATTAAATATCAGGAAAAAAAGAGTATTTGAGGAAACAAAAAGGTTTTAAATTGGACTTTTAGTTTTTTACAGGAAGTTTCTTGAAAGCATACTATCTTCAAAACCTGAATAATTCTGCTAACGCCTCACTCTGTCATTTTTTTTGTTGTTATAGTGAATCTTATTAGTGACGATATCACTTTTTCCCTTTATAATCATACAATAAGCTAAATAATAGGCTAAATATCATTGAACCTTATTTTATAAAAAAATTTACATGCACCTACTACATAGTTTCCCAGCAAACACTTTTGAAAGGCTATGCTGTTCTGAGATCATTCTTTCATTTTAAAATGTACAAAAATGGGCTTATGTAATGTGATCTTTCTGCATGGATATTCCACTGATAGGAAGATACTAATGAAGCCAACACCATGCAAGAAATTAATCACACTGAAATAAATATTGGGAATTCACAGACACTTATCATGACTGCCATAAATAGATGAGGACCAATGAGAAATATGCCCATACTATATTTCATTGCCCTCCCTTATCCATAGTTTCACTTTCCATGCTTTTAGCTGCTGTGGTCAGTCATGGCCTGGAAGCAGAGCTCTTTCCTCTGACATACACTCAGAAAGTCAACAGCAGTCTAATGCTATGTCACAATGCCTACATCATTCACCTCCCTTCATCTCATTATAAGGGAAATTTGTCATATCATCACAAAGAAGCAGAGTGAGTATACTACAATAAGATATTTTGAAAAAAAAAGAGAAACTACATCCACACAACTTTTATTACAGTATGTTGTTATAATTGTTCTATTTTATTATTTGTTATGGCTGTTATTCTCTTACTGTGCTTCATGTGTAAATTAAATTTTATCATAAATATGTATGTACAGGAAAAACACAGTCTATATAGGGCTCAATACTATCCACGGTTTCAGACATGTATAGTAAATGTATCTCTTATGGGGACGCCTGGGTGGCTCAGTTGGTTAGCCAGCTACCTTCGGCTCAGGTCACAATCCCCGGGTTCTGGGATGGAGCCCCGCATGGGACTCCTTGCTCTGCAGGCAGCCTGCCTTCTCTCTCTCCCTCTGCCTGCCTGCCTGCTGCTTCCCCCTGCTTTTGCTCTCTTTCTCTCTCTGTGTGTCAAATAAATAAATACAATCTTTTTTTTAAAAAGTATCTCCTATGGATAAGGGGGACAACTTTATAAAACAAAGAATATATTCTTAAAGCCAAAGAGTATTCTGAAAGTATATTTTTCCAAATGGAAGAAATATGAGCATGAAAACTTTTTTTTTTCAAAAGAATCAAGTTGTCTCTTGGATTGCACACTTTATGTGAACAATGGGATTGATCTGACACCAGTCTAGCTTTGTCACTGGCAATTCTATTGTTCAATAGGTAATCATTTTTGCCCTCTCTGAACTGTTTATTCTTCCCTGAATTTGGTGCCCAGAGCGTGTTTTTTCAGTGAGTGCTTAAAAAATAATTTATGTGTTGACAGTCTGAAAAACCATAGTAAAAGTAAAAAGCAGAGCTGCAGATTCTTTTTTTTTTTTATGTGTATGAAGAGAAACATTTCAAAAGATTCCTGCAAACATGAATTTAGGATAGTAGGTTCCTCTTACATCACAATCATACAATAATTCAAATACTGCAGAGGTTTATTTAACATCTAGTTGGTTTCACCTAAGCTCTTAGGTTGCCACATTGCAAGACAGAAAGCCAGGTGTACTTAATTCAGTTTTTCTTCTTGGATGACTTCTTAGCTTTTCCTTTCTTTAATAGTATATAATAGTTTGCAATCCACCCACCCCTACCCACATGATTAGTAGTCACTTTTTTATGAAAAATTATTTTCAACTGTTACTCACTGAACACATTAAAGTCGAGTCAGATTTGATTCCTGACTTATGTTTAATGGGAGGAAAGAAACATTTTTCCACAAAGGAAAGGCCTTTGAAGATGACTTGAAATGGAGACGTGAAAGTACTACTGTAAGCCTCTCTCTCTCTGACCCCCATCCATCCCCTCCCTCCCTGTCCTCCTTCCTCTGTTTTCCTCCTCTCTCCTTACCTTTCTCTCTTTCTCCCTTCTGTCCTGTCTCCTCCCTCCTCCCTTGTCCTCTCCTCTCTCTCTCTCCTTCCCTTCTCACTTCTCTTTAGTATTTTCTACTTTTAAGAAAAAAATGGTGTTTGGGATTTTTGTTTTTCCTAAGTTTCCAATCTGTATTCTTTCTCTAAACTGTGTTTAAACAGAGAGGGATATAAAATTCAATCATGATGGAAAAACCATTTTGTGGCCATAAAAGTACGCAGATGCTACTGTTACTAATACATTTGTCATCAAAGCAGCAAAAGTTTACCCAAGCTTATTTGTTTATGCCCTAGTAATGTTAGTGCTGTTCACTGAAAATAATAGGATGTCAAAGAATCAGGCATCTGTGATCCTCTTGCTGTGCCTTTGCTATGTTCTTTTTCTTGGTCACATTTTTCTTCTCCCTGCTTATATGGTTTAATAGGATGTCAAATGGGATCACTTACTAAAGGTAGTCCCCATGATTCTGGTAACCCCACAAAGGATGGGATCTCCATTTTCCAAAGTAACCCATCATTCCTGTCAGATAACTACAAAGATCCTTGGTCTTGACTAGCACATCTCAAAGCAGAAAGATGAAATCATAATATGATGCTAAGGCTTGAGTAGTATTTATGAAAAATTGAGCAAATTCTTGTCAGTCATTTCTTAGACCTAGAAGTCCAGAAGAGAGAAAAGTTTACAGACTTTAACTACTAGCACAAAAATCTGACATAATAGGATGTGAATAACATAGAAACCACAAAATAAGGAACACTAGCACTCAGACTAAATGTGAGAGAGAGCAAGGTGAAAATGGAAAGATAAAAATATTTTTGAACAACATGATTTTTCTATGTGATAAAAAGTAAGTGCAACACATATAAGCTACCACTCTTTTTATATTCAACAGATGCTTGTATATGGGGCCAATGATCTTGTATACTAGGATCAATGTGCATGGCCTGAAATAAAAATCTGTTGGTAATAAGAGATCAGTGGTCCAATGACAATAGACCATTAGTGACAATTTGACATATCTACTGCAGGAGTCAACTGCAGAGCAAGACTAAAACGGTCAAATGTCACATTTACCGTACTCAGTAGTATCCTAAAGCAGTAGTCTGTAAGGACCAGAGAGTAAATATTTATGCCTTTTCAGCTAGAAGGTTTCTATCACAAATATTCAGCTTTGAGTTGTAGCTTGAAAATAGGAACTGACAATGTATAAATAAATGAGTTCCAAGTGGGATTTGACTCTGCATTTAATGACCCTTGTTCCAAAGCACAATTTAGTAAACATTTTAAATTATTTTATTATTTTTAATTTTTATTTTATGAGTACATGGAAAAGCAGTCAGGGCATGGGGGTGCTGGGATGCTTGCTTCTGATTGTCATATATCATAATGGTACAGACACTTAAAAATTTAATTTGCAGCTACTGGACACTTATGTGTCCTGTCATTAATACTTCTTTATATTCTGGACATAATCTAAGGTATCAAGAAAAAAAGTTATGGTTAAATGGGGAATGTGCTTGGTGATATAGTTCATTGCACATTTTTTCTAGATTTAACTAAGCAATCTATTTTTCAAATGGTTCTTGTTTGTTTTTTAATACTTAGTTTTCTCTCTAGTTCATTATCTCCTGAGTGAAACACACTTGCAGATATCTTAGCAACTGTCCACTGATTCTGAAAAGTGATTTATAATGCCAGGTTTTTAATTTTGTTCACTTGGCAACTGAAATTCTAACTTAATGATGTTTAAGGCACCTGAAAATCATTGACTTTGTTAATATTATCAGTATATTAAGCACAAATTACAACATACCTGAACTCCAAGATCCCTAAAGTCTAATTCTACCAAAAAAAAAAAGTTAGCATGATTATTGTATATAACCACTGAGTTTCCATCAGTCACTAATGGGAGTGTTATTTTTAGGAGGTAACACTTTCTAAAATATTTTACTAATTTAAAATAACTTTGCCCAACTTGCAAAATACCCTGTATGCATAATATTTATTGAAAATTTCAACCTCTTCCCCAACAGAATAATCATTCATAAGTTCCCATATGACTAGAAGCAACAAGTCTGTAATGGAAATGTCACTGCAACCTTAAATATAGCATTCGCCACAGCGAAAACTGTAAAAACAGATGCTCACAAACGCCTGGTGTGATGAATCAATGAAGAGAAAGGAGAGAAAAAGGTCTGTGTAGGTGTCTGTGTGGAATGCGAGAGAAGAGTGCCTTACAAACACAGGAGTAAGCAGATGGCAATGATGAGAGGCATGCTGGCATAAATTTGACTTTTTCCACCCTGGGACTTTTCAGCTACCTGCAGTTACCTATACATCAATTGGACAAAACAATGAAGATTCAAAGGCAGTTGGGGGAAAAAAAGAAAAAACAAGAGTGACTTTATTGCTCTTACTTTGGTGATGAGAACAAAAGAAAGTAGGTAATAAAAAAGAGCAGATAAGACAAGGAAGTTATTTTTAAAAAGGTCAGTCATACATTGACTAGGCTTTCTGACATATTCCATGGTTTAAAGCAGTTCATAATCCATTCATTTTCATTTTTTTCCTACTGTTATATTAAACAATGTTCTGGTTAGGAGAAAAAGATTTAGAAAATACTCTTGGGATTCCTTTTTTTATTATGACAAAATAGGCAATTCAAGCTAATTTTCCCACTTAGGAAAAAAAAAATAGAAAAGCAGGACAGACACATTTGAAAAATATCTCTTTGCTGTTTAGAGACACTTTTGTTAACATTATTTTTGATTCCCAAACTGAGATTAAGTGGCTCTTTTGAAAGCCACATAGGATTAGGGAAAGAGATTTGAATTTAGGGCCACCCAAAGGCAGATGTTGTGAGATCCCAAGGAAATATTATTGCAGTGGAAAGTGACCCTGAATGGCTGCACACCAGGTAAACCCAGGCAATTTCATATACAATTTTTCTCAGCTTCAAAATAAAATAAGATGAAATCAGAGAGGACGACAAATCATAAGAGACTCTTAATTATAGGAAACAAACTGAGGGCTGCTGGAGGGGAGATGGTGGAGGGATCCAATCACTGGATGATGGACATTAAGGAGGTTACATGACTGATAAGCACTGGGAGTTATAGGCAACTGACAAATTATCAAACTCTAAAACTGAAACTAATGATACAATATGTGTTAACTAATTGAATTTAAATATAATAAGTTAATAAAAAAATTCTGCTCAACTTCAGATTATCTGAATTCTTGAAAATGGATTGAGATGATCTCAGATTACCACAAATTCTGGGTCAAAAAAGAACATTCTCCATGGAGGAAAATATTGTCACAATTCAAGTAAAATAATCACACAGTTTTGCCAATAAAATATAGAATACATAATCAAAAATAACTAGGACTGCAAAGCAAGGTGGCATGAAAAAAGCCAGCCAGTCCAAAACAATAAGCAATATCAACTGACTCATGGGGATTACAATATTGATATTAGTAGGCATGGACACTAAATAACTATAAATACAACCATTTTGGAGCACCTGAGTGGCTCAGTCGTTAAGTGTCTGCCTTCACCTTAGGTCATGATACCAGGGTTTGGGATTGAGCCCCATAAAATCTTTAAAAAAATAAATAAATACAACTCTTTATAAATACCTATATAAAACAATACTTGGCCAATGAGAAAAATATAAGAATAGAGTTTTTGAAATTAAGAAAATTTATTTAAAACTGGGAATGTATAACAAAATTAGGAATTCAATGAATGGGACAACATCAAATTACACAAAGTATAAGAAGAGTCAGTGGACTGAAATATAAGTAAGAGGAAAAAAACTCCAGATTGATATGTGAGAACAGAGAAGAATGAAAAATATAGAAGAAAAAGTATGAGACAAAGATAATACACTAAGAAATACAAACCTATCTCTAGTTGAAGTCAGAGAAAAGGAGGAGAGATAAAATGAGTCAAAAGTTGGAGTGCCTGGGTGGCTCAGTTGTTAAATGTCTGCCTTCAGCTCAGGTCTTGATCCTGGAGTCCTGGGATGGAGCCCTGCAACGGGCTCCCTGCCCTGCGGGAAGCCTGCTTCTCCCTCTCTCACTCCCCCTGCTTGTGTTCCCTCTCTCACTATGTTTCTCTCTGTCAAATAAATAAATAAAATTAAAAAATAAATGAGTCAAAGTATTGCTTAATAAAGTAATGACTAAGAAATTTCCAAACATAATAAAAGATGTGAAACCACAAACTAAAAGAAACTCTATTAATTCCAAACAAGAAAATATAAAGTAATACATTAGGGGAAAATGTCTATGTTTCATGTTTCTGCAGGTCTTACAAGAAGAAGCACTAATTGGCTTTGTTCTAGACTTTTACATGGATGCTTATATAGCAAACAGCCTTGGATAATAGAGTTAGTGCCTCACTTTGGAGCAAAGAGAGGTTTCTGCATGCTCCAGTATAACAAAGGTAAAGCTATAAACTCTCTTGTTCCCTCAACTTGATGTCTCTTGCTTGAAATGCATAGGTGTCTTATGGCCCCTGGCATCTCTATCTAGGAATGAGGCTCAGGAAAATGCCACAATAGTCTCACTAGTGGTAATGTTGTGAATAACAAAGTCCTTTGTCTCTATCCTAGGAGCATCCTGTGGCCTCTTAAAGTGCATGAAACAAGTAAAAAAAATAGCTTATATAAAATAGTTATATATATAACTTTGAAAGTTCTGATATATATATATATATATATATATATATATAAAGTGCAGAAAGTCAAGACAAATAAATCTGAATATCAGACAGAAAAATGTCAGATTACATTCAAATGAGAAAAAGTACACTGACAGTTGTCTTTTTAATAGAAATCATAGAAATAAGAAAGTAATGGAATGATATCATTAAGCCTTGGAAGATAATTCCAGCAATCTAGAATTCTATAATCAACAAAAACATTCTTAAAATTCAAGGTGGTTTTCAGATAAACAAATTGTGAATATTTATTACCAGTAGAATCACACTTATGGAATTCTAAACAGTACTCTTCTGGCAACAAGAATATGATTATAGATGGAAGGCCTCAGATACAGGAATGATGATAAATAGCAAAAATATAAGTATGTGGAAAATTTAAGTTAATATTTATACAATAGTAATGTGCTTTTAGAATAATAAACCAATTAAAATAAAAGACAGCAATGGCATTCAGTTTGGAAAAGAGTTGGTAGTATTAAATGTTCTAAGATTTTTTTTTTTTTTTGAAAGAAAGATCCTGGCTTTTACTCATATTGGTTATACTAGTTAGTAAAGTTTATATACTTAACAAGTAATGTTGATTCATCTTGGTTTTAATTTCAGAGGCTTAAAAACTTAGCTATTCCCATGCACATAGTACAGTTATCTGATCATCAGAAGCTAATGGTTAATTAACTATATGTTAACATTTTTTGTAAACTATCAAGTCTGTACATGGCACATACTTTTTGGTGATTTTCTTTTCCTCCTACAAACTGGCGGAATGGCAACACACAACATGGTGAATGATATTCACCTTAAACAGGTTAAGCCATGATTCAGGTCTCAGTACATTTCTACCTGTCTCCTCAGTGAGACTGTTTCCACAGAGCATGGGGAGAAAAAGACACCAATGCCACTAATGAAGCTGTTGGGCTCTGTGGCCTGATGTCAGAACGGCAGATGCTGACTTCATCAGTATTTAAGTTACAGAAGCAGAGAATGTTTTCTAGTTGAGTATTGTTCCAGTTCTTTGAACTGACTGCCATGGATTCCTGGAGCTCGACCACATTACAATTTTCACACTTAGCAACTGTAAAATTGTTAAAGCGATATCTTTCCACACGGTTTATCCTTTATTACTGCGAAGTTTGGCATACCACCTTAGTTACGGGCTTTAAATGCCACTTTCATCACTTCCCAGGGTAACCTTGGCCATGAAATCGGAAAATCAGATCATTTTCTGGTCCGTTTTCTTCTTTTTCTTTGGATGAGATTAGATTTTGCTACGCTTGACTGACAAATCTCATTTAGGATTCAAGGAGAGGCCCAGGGCCCGACCTCTTTAAGGAGTGGGAGGTGAGATGTCTTAGGCAGTGATGAGGAAGAAAGGACCAATTTCAACTCATCACACAAAGGCAATTAGTGATTAATTCACACTGTGTGACAAAAATACTTGTAAAAGTGTCTCTTAGGGTCGGGTCACAACATTATTTAAGATTCTTTAAAAATACCAATCATGTTTAAGGGTTTTCCTCAGCATGCTTTGTTTTCCTTTCAAATTATATTTCTAGGTCTGTTATAAGGTAAAACATGAGCCAAAATTTATTTTCACCTGATTAAATATCCTCTACAATTAATAGGAAAGAATCATATTTTATTTTAAGAACAATATGAATCCAAAATAGATAGATTTTTGATGAAATGTTAACTTAAGGCTAATTGTTTTATTATTTAAGAATTAGCTGCTGGGTAGTACACAAGCCAGATATTACCTGCTTTGGGGACATTTATCCATTGCAGGTGGGTAAAAATGTGTGGTTGGAGAGAAAGTGAAAATAATAATTGATAAATGCCTTAGAATTGATATTATGTGTTCTAGAATTTGTTCTCTGAGTAGATAGGTTTAAAATCTCAAAGATGAGTTTAGGGATGAGCTGGCATTTTGAAATCTATGTCCTACACAAATTTACATTAAGCTGATAGAAAGAAGAAAGTCAAGTAGATATATTATCATGAGAATTTGAGTAAACAAATATATCAATGAGACATCCAAGCCATCTTCTTTCCTTTAGAGAATTGTTCAACATTGGAAGGCCAATTGATTCAAACACCCGAACTTGGAATAAAAGTAGTATCATTAAAGAGCAACTGGTTTGGGGCGCCTGGGTGGCTCAGTTGGTTAAATGACTGCCTTCGGCTCAGGTCTTGATCCCGGGGACCTGGGATGGAGCCCCGGGATGGAGCCCCACATCCGGCTGCCTGCTCAGCAGGAAGCCTGCTTCTCCCTCTCTCACTCCCCCTGCTTGTGTTCCCTCTCTGCCTGTGTTTCTCTCTGTCAAATAAATAAAATCTTTAAAAAAAAAAAAAAAAAAAGAGCAACTGGCTTAAAATGATTGTTACTTTATGTTGATTTCCACACTACTGCCTTCTTTCTTTCTAAACCTCTTTTCTTCAATTGTTGCATTTCCAGGAATTGTGATTTCATCATATTTTATGGCATTGAGGTTCTAGTTACTTCAAAGAGAACTTTTATTGTCCTTAATTTCTCTTTAGATGTATTTAGTTTCTGATGTGTTTTCCAATCAATTTGAGGGTCTAGCCAAATGCCTAGTAAAATAGTAAGCTGAAATCCATTTAAAAAATGTTATGTGAGGGAAAAATGTGGATCATAGTAGCTTGCATAAAGTGCTAAGTAAATAAATATTTGTAAAATTGGGCCATATCCCTTAATCTCTCTAGCTCTATAAATACTGCAGTGCACATACCAAGTATTCAAATGTAGGACTCAAATGTTTTGAAATCAATTATATATGAAGAGATTCTCAGCTGCCTCAAAATTCAAATAACTTATTTTTCTCCAAAATGAAAATTAATTTAGTAATATGGTAATATGCACCATCCTAATAGAAAACTCTAGTGAATTTTGATTTTATTTTATATATAAGGTATATTTCTGAGGAGCTATGCAAAGCAAGCAAAAAAAAATATTTTCAGTGAATTTCATTGTACTTTCAGTAGAATATCTCTTAGCAAAAGATGTTGTCTTTGGTACATGAGAAAAATTATTGTGTACCTAGGAATTTTAATGTTCATTTCAAAAACTACTCCTCTTTTATCCTTATCCTTCTAATATCATATACCCTTTGAAGATGTCAGACAAGTAAGGAAAGAAAAATCTCTGAGATTTACATTTCTGCAAATCTCAAAGATACACAGCTTCACTTAAAATCTCTTATATGTATTAATATTAAAATTAATATAGCAGCTATATGATTTCCATTTTATTATTTTCATTAATTTCATGCAACTATTATTTAGTTATAATTTCGATGTAATTTTGACTATACTATTGATGATATCAGTAGCATTCAGTTTTATTTTATTTATCAAATAGTGATTATTTTCAAATATGTGCACATTACTTTGTCTTAAAAGTTAACATGCTGTAGGATATAAAAATGAGAGATAAGATAGTTTTTGACCAAAATCTGATAGTTGGGCAAGAAAAAAAGTAATAAAATAAAAATAAATATGTAGATAATTATAATAAGAGTATATTATTGATGTCATTTCTCCTAAAACTACACTAGTTTTTTCAGGTACTTCATCTATATTTTCTTAATAAGCTATTCCTTTATGTATGGGTTTCTTAGTCACTAAATATACTTCCATGTTGAATTTTCTTTTAGTGTATGTAACAGTTCTTCCATTCTAAAGATAGATATATAAATTATTTGATTATATTCAAATGGCCAATATTTAGTGGGAATGCACCTTATGTCAGCAATTATTTTAAGGCTGAAAGGTGAGCATCTGGGCCCCTGGATTCCCAGCACAAATTTCTCTGTGGTTCCACAGAGAAATTGATAATGTTTCAGAGATGGAGAGAATTTACTTATAGGTATAGAATGTCAGCACTTTCCTCCTATACAACAGAGAGTAGATTTTCTATGTTGTGTCCATTTCAGGGAAGTTATATATTCTATACTACTTGTTTTTATGCCTTGCCCAGTTATCTTTCAATGTGAATTCACTTCCATTAACCCAAAGGAGTCTATTTTTCTCTGTGTCCTTCTAAAATATTGAGCATACTCTGTGTCCCAACATTTTTTTACTTCTAGGTTGCTATCTTCAATAGCAACAAATTCAAGTGTTCAGTTTATACAGACTTGGAATATTAAGGAAAGTGTATGCCAGCTTGGAATCACTGGGAAGAAATGTCCAAAGGCTGTATTTACACATGTTACCATGATTCAAAGCACTGATTAGAAAATAGTACTTTAAATATACACCTTTGATCCTAGATCTTAATTTCACCTTAAAAAAAAAACGGACCACCCTCTCCATCTGTGACTATCAGCTCAAAACAAATGATTAAGTAAAATCGTTATCATCTATTTTTTTTTCAAAGCAAATGAAATGGCTTTATTTTTAATTTCATGTATTTCACTACTCTGACATACTATTCAAAGCTAGGCTACTTTATCAAAGTCTTAGGAGATCATTCAAAGATTCTGACAACTGACAGTAACTGATTATTTAATGTGAATTTTTAGAGTCCAAACTATGTAGTCTACTAATTCTACAAAGAGATACATGCTGTATTCAGACTGTCAAATAGAAAACACTCGAATAACATCCAGGAGACAATATTTTTGACTTGGCACTTTTCAATCTGTATTTGCTTGGAAACGTTTTTATTTTATATAAGTTGTTATCAATTGTAAGGGAAAAAGCTATGGAAAATATATAAAGCTTTCCACATTTTCAGGATTTTATTTTTCAAACCTAACATTTTTTAACTCAATTCCAACTAATTTTTTTAAAATAATGCAATTCAATAAAATGCCCTGATGCTGATGAATGTACACAGACTTCACCAAATTCTATTGATATTTTAGAATGTCAATAAGACCCCTACCCTCAGCAGCCATTCCTCATACAGAAAACATATCTTTCTACTGACATAACATTTTTGAAAAAGCATAAAGCCAATTTGATGGCAAGTGTGGATATGTGTTATTTCACGACCAGTCAGATTAAATGGAACAGCCTCAAGAGATCCTGCAAGAACTATTATGATGTCAATAAAATGTTCCATGAGTGGCAGGGCTAAGCCAGGGACAATTCACTCTCTCACTAGTGGGAGTCCGGTCACACGCTGAGAACACTCTGAGGAGTATGCAGCACGATTAGAAATAACCTCAGTATGACCAATATAACTTTTCCTCTCCAAGAAAATAAGCATTTAATAGGTGTGGGCCAAGAGAAATATTGAATTAGAAGGATTAAGCTATGTTTATACCACTAACAACATATTTGTGTTCGGTAAAAACACTTTATCCAACAGTATTATGTACATGGTGATCCAAATCCCATTAAAAAAATTTCGTAGAATTTAGAGGATTCTAAGGAATTTAAATATTAATATATAATTTAATTGATGCTAGTTTTACCCCAATGTTATTTCCAGGATATAGATAAAATTTAGTAAATAGACTGTTAGCTTCACGACTTAGCTTGCTTATTGTAGCAATGCACAAGTGGCCGATAATATGTTATGGCCCAGGAAAATAACAGGATCCATTTTTGCTTTCTTGCATTGGCTAAGACTTAAATTAGTGTTTCTTAAAAGCTATCATATCTACTAAGTTTAGTAATAGGGCATTCTGTAGTCTGGAAACCATTCAGTGTTCTGTTCCAATTCCATATGAAGTGAGCTTTCCTTCACTTTCTCTATCAAAAAATCATTAGCTGATATAAATTCTGTTTATTTTCTTTATTTGGGCAACTGTAGGTCTCATTTTCTCTAATTTCTTGTTTGATGAAGTATGTGATAAAACTTGGAAATAGAAAAATAGGACTTATGCATAAACTCACTAAAATTTACATGGATATTCTAGGCTTCACTATTGGAGGTAAAAATGAAAACAGATTTGAGGAAGGATATGGTAAGAAAGATTGTGGCAGAGCATTTCTCATCATCTATGTTTTTTTCTCACTTTGTTGCCACACACTTCAACCTCATAAATTTATTTATGGATGTTTGGGGGCAGAGATGTTGGGAATCATTATGAAGCACAAATGATCTATAACTATTAAAATTAAAAAATTAAATTTAGGGGCGCCTGGGTGGCTCAGTTGGTTAAGCGACTGCCTTCGGTTCAGGTCATGATCCTAAAGACCCGGGATCGAGCCCCACATCGGGTTCCCTGCTCACTGGGAAGCCTGCTTCTCCCTCTCTCACTCCCCCTGCTTGTGTTCCCTCTCTTGCTGTGTTTCTCTCTGTCAAATAAATAAATAAAATCTTAAAAAAAATTAAAGTTAACTAAATACTTTTATCAACTCTGACCAGTATTTCATAAGTATTGAATTTATAATTATTATCATGACCACTTATTCAGCAAATGCTTTTAGACTATTTATGTTGTGTCAGCCTTTGATCTAGGCACTGAGGCCACAATAGTAGAGAACAGAAAAATAATAAAATCACAAAGCCAAATTCATGGAGATCATCTCACTAAGTCATTAATCCAGGAGACTAGACAGATACCTATATGAAACAAGAAGTTTTGATAAAAAAGCAGAAGGCTGAGCCAGAAAGCATAGATGCAGCAACATTCTAGAGACCATGTGGGGCTTCAGAAGTGGGTAAATAGGGAAGGAGCTGAAAATTTTCAGGTTATGTGAGAAAAATAAAGTAGCAATATTCCCACATCATTGATTGATTATTGAAATGATTCTACAATTTCTGAGCCAACATTCTTCTTAAGCTATACCCTTCAGAAAATTTTATTTTCAATCTTTCTCTATAAGGTGGGTATAAGTGCAGTTATATGTACATTTATTGATGTAACAAATCACAACTGCCTCAAGTTACACTTTATATGTATTTAAATTTCCCACAATTCATTGATAAAAATGAAACCTAAAATGCACACTGGTAATACTTAGGAAAAATTAAATAGAATATTTCATTTATATCATGTCTCTCACTTGACCATTTTATTTCTCTTCATTTTTGACATGTATGTGTGCATATGCATACATAAATAGTATTTACTAAATACCTTATATACTAAGCACAGTAGGACCAATTTATTACAAATGTATTCAGTCATTTTTGGAATCTATTCTTATGTCCTTTTTGCAAGAAAAGAAAATAATTATAGAATATCTATTACTGGAATTTAAGCTCAGGTTTTCTGCCTGGAGACCTAACATTTTATTCAAGATGTCAAAGTTTGCCCAAAGCAAATTTCATTAGAGAATTCTTAAAAATAAAAGTTAAGGATTGTTCTAAAACAGATAATAATTATCTGACACATTTTTTTCTCTTTTATTAAAAGAAAGGTTTTCTAAGGTAAAGCTTTTCATTGTAAATTTCATCCATTGCTCATTTATCTTCCTTCAGTCACCTTCTCTGATTCATTCATTCATTTATTTATGAACAATTGTTTTTAACTTAGAATCTGGTGCATTATTACAGGTACTCAACGATATCTAAAGCACACAAAAACAGAAATTGTTTTCACAATTTTAGAAATCACTTCAAAGAAAACCTGTAAGGCTTTGAATGAAAGCACTTAAATTGTCAATTCCCACAGCTGTCACATCAGCAGTGAGCAGTGAAGTTCCCCATCCATAGTAGACTTTGTAAATCAGCCAGCTCCTCTTGGGCAGGAAATCATCTGTTCCTGGAAGAGTTCTCACAATCCCTTCTCCTAACAGAACCTTTAGGTTTTGCGGTGGTCTCTCTGCAAAACAGTGTTTTCACAGTGATTTCACAGGCTCTTCATTTTTAATAAATATTAGCCAGCAGAGCTCCCTGAGTGAGTTTCCCCCAGTGTCCTGAGCCTGTGCAATGGTGTGTGGGCTTCTATGAAAACCCGTATGGGTATGTGCATGTGCTGAGGGTCTTAGACTGCCTTACAGAGAAAAAAAAAAAAGCTGCCAGCAATTTCAGTGACTTCCAGACTGAATTTATTCATACTATATAGCTGCAGAGCAATTCTGAACTGACTTTGCAGTTGCTGGCAATTTTCATTTATATGGTTGATTTCAGACAGGATGAAATATCTTGATTACTGAAAAAGCATATATTTTACATGAGTATATTAGTTTTGAAATTTTATACATATATTTACAAAAGTAAAAATCTTGGTTTTAGTGCTGGTGCATTAGCATGTTTATTTCCATAAACATCCGATGGGATAATGTTCAAATATAACCTCTTATTCACAAAAAAATGTTAGCAGTTCAGTAAGAAAGGTCCATTTCTATGGCTGTGACACGCTAAGGAAATGTGAAGTATTATAACTTATTGAACCCTGGAACTTACAGCCCATTCCTTTGAATCAAATTGATTGTTTCTATCAAGTACCCCCAAAGTTCTCAGAGAATGTAGACCGATCATTTGGCTATTGCCATCATCACATAAATCTTTTCAAATAAGGAACCTCTAAAGGAAAATTGACACGTTTAATCCAGATACCTGTTTTGCATTTCTATAGGCTGTTTTCTGTGTGTGGTTTAGCAGTGTAATTTTCTGAAAACTAGGTTTCCTATACAAAAGAATACTTAACCATTGTTCTGTATCACAACTTAATTTTCACCCCATAGGAATAAAGACTTTCTTCCTTCCTCTATTATTCTGAAGATCTTTTCAAATAATTTTATTTTCAAAATCATAACATTAAGGCACCTGGCTCAGTCATTAAGCATCTGCCTTTGGCTCAGGTCATGATCCTGGAGTCCCAAATTGAGTCCGGCATTGGGCTCCCTGCTTGGTGGGGGAGGGGGTGCTGTTTCTCCCTATCTCACTCCCCCTGCTTGTGTTCCCTCTCTTGCTGTGTTTCTCTCTGTCAAATAAATAAATAAAATCCTTTAAAAAATATCATAACAACTTCACACCATTACATGAATAGTGAAATATTACATGCAAGTATTTATCACTCTTATGATTAACATCCTTATCTTTATATTCTATTTGTCCAGTCCTCCATTTTGGGAAAGATATGGAAAGGCGATTTTATATTCTTTCTCTCTCTCTCTTTTCTTCTTCTTCTTTTTTTTTTTTTTTTT